>OY740773.1:70448350-70494670 GCA_963513935.1 Aphrophora alni
AGGTAGTTGCAAAACAGCCAAATTCGCGCCTGATTGACATAGGCTAGTTGGTTTTGATTTAATTATTATATATATATATATATATATATATATATATATAATAAATAAAATATAAACTGCAAGCATATAGTATGTGTTTATTTTAAATAACCAGTACTTGTACGATATTTTTGCAAGTAATGGGGAAAAAATGCCAAAATGACGCCTGATTGACACACGCTAGTTAGAAATATTTCTACTTAACATTGATAAAATTACATTTGAATAAAATGCAAGCATATAGTATGAGTTTATGTTAACTAGCCAGTACTTGTACGACATTTTCGCCAGTACTGGACCAGTACTACCAAAAAATAAATACTGTTAAATTTGAAAGAACTAATTGGACCTATTTTGAAGTCGGTTCTTTTTTTAAAAAAAATATTAATTTATATTATAACAAATAGTTACTTAATGATAAAACATCCATGGTTTCACCAAGAAGTGTAATGAAAGTCCTTAAAGTGAGGTTTACACTTTTACTTTATGACTCATTACTCTTAGCTCCTGCTATTAAGTAGGTAGATTACACGCCGAACAGAGGAGGTTATGTGTCTGCGTGAAAAGTATTAAAAACAGTAAAACAATATCTCTTGTCTCGATTAATGTGCGGTGAAGAACAAAAAAGTTTTTAAGTTGACGTTAAAGAAAAAATATTGTTAATAGAACATCATCATATTTGTCAGTTAAAATAAAAATATTCACGTTATTATTACTCATATGCATGCAGTATGTTCCAAAATTACATTATCGTTGTAGTAGTTGTTTTGGACCGATTTCGTTCAAATTAGTCATGTATATTGTATAATATTAGTACACCATAAAATGTTTAAGTAAATGTCTTGTATCCAAACTAAATGGCAGGTGTTTAAAGTAAACGACAGTTTTATGGGTATTAGATTAGTTTATTTTTATTAAGAGCGATTAATTTAGTTTGAAAAAAAAAAAAAAAAACAAGTGTTCCAGAATTTGTTATGGTAAGTTGTTGAGTAGTTTTTAATTTTTACTCTATATAACAGACGTATTTATTAGTTATACAATATTCATTTAGTTGTGTTAATTATTGCTATTTCAATAAACAATAAAGTAATGTGCTCTTCATGGGCAATCACATTTACTAATGATTTCGAAGAAAGAAGACACTTCCAAGGCTGTGTAATCTAGATATTGAGATACTATCACACAAATCAATAGGAAAGTGGAAAACACTACTCCTGGAAAATATTACCAGCAGGAAGTGTAGTGAAAAAAAAATGCAATTGACAATCTGACGTGGATGTGGAAGAAAATGTTTCTGATACAATTGTCAGCTAAACCGAATTAGATTAGATAAGTGGCGTTCAAAAAATGTGAAAAAATTATGATTAATAGAGTCAATAAAAAACACTGTCAATTGAAGTTAACAAGAATCACACTGTCCATGGTCTTCATTAAGATGAACCAAAGAGGGGAGTGAAGTTTTTCCAAAATCACAGAACCTTAAGAGAAATCTACGAATTTTGTTTTCAGATGAATAAACATTATACCGCAATAGCTTGGTAAATTGACAAAATTGCAATGATTATAATGTTAGCAACCCCCGTGTAATTGTGGGAATAAAACTGAAAAGCAAAGGCATCACGGTTTTTGTCAGCGGTGTCAGAATACCCTTCGATATTCAACTACGCAACATTGGTGTATTGGAATAAACACGTGATTTCACACCTTACAGTTCGAGAAATATAGTTTTGCATCTTCCAACAAGATAGAAAATCTTCACAGTATTCTAATCTTGAGAAACATTTGTCGAATAATACTTGCTGGTCGATTATTTAAAGTAGAAGTGAAATTATAGACTGGTCACCAAGATCGCAGGAGCAAACTATTAGTGACTTCTTTTTGTAGGGCTACTTAAAAGAACTAGTTAATTCTGTCACTATTAATACAGATGAGGATATAAAGAGTATTATTGAAAATGAAATTAACAATAACCTACAATACTTTTTTCTGGGACGGCTATTAAGCTTTCATTCGACGGTGCTATTGTACATTATTTCTAATATGAATATTGATCATTGTTTCTCCTTTGATTCTTTTATTTTTGATAATTATTGTCTTCATTATTATTAATTTAAAAGTTAATGAAATTAGTAAAATGTCTGAAGTAATAACAATACATATATTAATAAAAATAAGATAATACATATAATTGCCCCAAAATTGTTTTTTGTTTTAAACAGTCTCTATTTTCTTTGCATACAAGATATTTATTAGAATATTCCGTGTTGTTCTTCTATTAATATCTATCATTCAAGAAAATTTTAACCCGCATCGGTGGAAAAACAACTGTTTACGAGAAGTCAAACATTGTAATACGTTCATGGAACATAAAACATCAAAAGTATCTTCACAAACACATTTTTAACCTCCTAAAATTAATAGTAAATTTAATTAAACCTATTTCAAATATATGATAAAATATCATTGTATTTCAATATGGACTATACTATCAATAAATTTGTTTTAAAATAAATAACAAATTTAATGAAACAGGCTTCAAATACATTTCACAGTTTTAATAACAATTAATTGTATTTAAATATTATAGTATCATAGGATGTTATTTACTAATATAAAAATAAATATAATGTAATAAGTTAAACGCATTAAAAATAATCATAATATAGTTGTATTAAAAATATAGTTCGAAATTAAGATATTTGTGTAAAATCGTGGGACTGGGGTGAACCTTTATCAACTAAAGACGCTAACGATAGTTAATTGTGAACTCTTTGGGACAGTTTTCTGAAGATTTACTCAGTTTTAAATTAAATTAAAGTGATAAATGATATACTGTTTTGCACAAACCATTAATGTCTTTTATAGTATTATAGGGATAAGTATAATGTATTACGTTATGAATGACATTGTCTTTTACCATTAATATCGTGTCTTAGACAAAAGAATTCACAAATTAGTAATTCTCTCTGGTAGGCTATTCATTAAAAATAATATTCTATGCTTCATTACTTTTGTTCAGAATAATTCAAGAAAATCATAGATTAGTTCCTACCTTTAGTTCAAGATTAAAGCAAGATATTATTTCGATCAAATGTTTTTAGTTGTTTTTTTCACTTTGAAATAGAAAAAAAAATTCATAGTCAAGTAGTACCAAAGAAAGATGCTTTGTACGTCTCGACCTAGTTGTAGCTATCCTTTTTCTCATATCTGTTTGAGACTTTCCTCAACTCGTAATTATTCTTACTTCTTCTCTCCTTCGCATTTTCAAATACACTTTCTTAACTATTTTCTATTTATCTTTTTTCTGTAAATATAGATATTTTAAGCAAAAATTTATATACAAGATTACAACAAATAAACTAAACTTTTATTTTATGTTTGTTTCCGAGTATATCCTTGATATTTTATTCATCCATCTTTTTACGTAGAGTAAAAAGACAAAAGAATAATTGAAAAAAAGAAATTATATGTAAGTTCAAAGAAATGAAACTCTCTCATGCTTACCTTAGCATACAAATTAATTCTAAATTTTGTATAGTTATGGCGTAGGTTTAATCCTACGCAATACAAATTGAGACTTTACGCAGTTGTGAGACTTTACAATTTATGATTCACTATTGATTATTAGAAGCTTGAAACGCTTTGCTAGAATTGCTCGCTGCGTAACTGTTGTGATAATATTTTATATCTGTAAGGACTTAAAATTTTATAAAAACTAAAAATATAGTAGTTTTAAATTTTACTACATTTTTTAGCAAAGGAAATTATGTGATTTTATAAACTTTTTAAGCAGTATTATGATGTTTTCAAACTCTATCTTAGAGATTGAAAACGTCATTAATTTCACAAAAAACATTCTTAAAAGTTGCAAAAATTTTGACGTTATAATATCTTTTATGATCTTTAAATATTTGGATTTTCAACATCTTAATAGGTAATGATTTTACTAACATTTTATTTATTTATTATAGGCTATATTACATAGTCCTGAAGATTTAACTAACATAAATAGTGAAATATTTTTGATGGACTAAAAAAAAAAAGAGAATGTTAATTGCTTTTATTATATCACGTAGTATTACTGTAATTAGATAAAACCAAAATAATTAAAGCTTTAATTTTATAGGAAATTTAATATACTCGTATTTTATAACATCTAACTTTTAACAGCAATTATAAACTTCTGCGGTGTAAATTGGAATATAAAATATAATTGTTTGTTATATAATATATTATTTAAGTTAGGTAAACATATATACCAAATTAGATTTTAAATTATAACTTTTACTTTATGATGCATTATGTAATCTAGCGCCTGCTACTAATATGGTAGACTGCACGTCACACAAAGCAACTTATGTGTCTGCAGTCAAAGGATTGAGCACATTAAAATAATTTCTGGTCGTGTTAAGTGTTCGGTGAAGTACAAAATGTTTTACAAGTTTTAGCAACATTTTTTAAACAAATAAATGACACGTTACTGATGACACTACTATGACAATATGATAAAAACATCGACATATAAAATTTAGAGATAAGCGAAAGGCAAACAAAACGAAACAAGAAATATATGTTCATAATAGATTTACGTTCTATATTTAGAAATAAAATATCATGAGGTGGTTTATTTTATTTTTCGTCATCCAAAAATAAAACGCTCAAATGGATATGAATTTAACAAAGAAATCTTATTTTTCAATACTGTTATTAATTGGCCATCATAAAAAAAAGAATTAAGGTACAGCACAACACTCAAATGGTATTAGGGTCAAAATAAAAAAAATAATTAAATATTTACTCAAAATCTGTCCAAATTACATGTCATCACACTGCAATTACCCTAATCTGTATTTAATAGATTTGGATCCTCATAGAATATTTAATATGTTTACAGAGATATGGAGATACGGTAATACTGTCCGAAAACCGGAGTATACTGATTTTTTAAAACATTTTAACAAGAATTTAATTACTTTCTAGATATTTAAAAAATCATCAATAAAATAATTTATTTCTCAATATTTTAAAACACTATTCAAGAAAGTATTCAAAACAATAAAGATAATACTCTATGAAACAGGAGTATTCTGATTTTGTAAGGTATTCTGAATTTGTAAATAAAGAAAAAAATACAAAGAAATTAGGAATCTGCTTTTTTAATTAATTTTTCACAACGCCTAAAATTTGATCCGTTGTGTATAAATTAATCTTTATAAATAATATTAGAATTTTTTAATTAATTTTCATATAGGTAAAAAAAGAACATTGCAGTACCCTAACTACTCAAGTTTTTACTACTTTTCTAAATGTTACCCACTTTTCTCTAATTTTAACAAATTATATTCCCACTACTTTTTAAAATTGATTTGAAATTTTTGTTTATGTACAAGGTTGTTGAAAGCTCAATTCATCTACTCCTAAATATCCTATGAGAGAGCTGCTCGTCTTCTATAACCTGAGATTTGAGCTATAGCTGCTTATAGAGCACTTGAATAATAACAATCTAATTACAAACATTAGAAATATGAACTACAAGCAGATCTACCATTGATATTTTGAATTCTTCTAGGATGAAAATTTACACCCATTATAAAGAGAACACGAGGAAGTCCTCTCTTTTGTAATGTATACACAAATTAACACGCGTTAGCCAGTGAAAACGTGTATAAACTTATGTACCTGCTGTAGCTCGTAGCAGTATAAATTCAGGATTCGTATTTTCTTTACAGAAATGCTCAATATATACTGATCGTGTCTAAAATTCCAATTTCTTCTTGTGTCATGAACGTTTAAATCAACATTAAGTATTTTACATCGACAATTTAATAACACTTCAAACATATACTTACTTGGTAGTGTTAGGATATCTAAATCTTTTAAAGCTTTACTACGCTTCACTACGACACTCTCTATGCTTTAATTTTGAAATTATTCTAATTACCTTTTTCTGTGAGACCTTTATAAATTCTGTTTATAAGAATGAATAAATGGGAATTTTGATTTTCCTATGTTGGATTTTCCGATTCCTAACAAATTATATATTATAAATTTATTACTTTGTTTACAATTCAAATTGTTTCATCTTTGTTGTAATAAAACAATAGGGGCAGTCGTTTCACAAAGCGAACCTTATATTCTAGGCTGTATTTCTGTTTTCAATTTAAAAGCCGTTTATAATACTTAATTTGAAGGTCTGATTATGAAAAATAACAAATAGAACTTTAGAAGAATTTACATTTATGACATCCTTAAGTACAGATCTTGTAATAAACAGTGAGTTTAACGGTTGTAAAGTTAAATCACTTCGTCTCTGTTTAACTTTCCTCAGTATTTCTTTGAATATGAATGAAGTCTATTGAAACAAGGATCTGGAATTTAAACTCACAATAAAATTGTAAATTGTTTTACGAAGCGAATTTATATTAGCTTTCACAAACTTAATTTTCGTTCTAAATTTCAAATTTATACAGGTAAATAATTATATTCTATTTATTATAGGAAAGTTATAAAATTAAGAGATTCATCAAAGGTGACGTCAAATTAATTAAAAAGTTTTTATCTTACGACCTAATATTCTAGCTTAAATAGTTATCTTTTATTCAGTCATTTTCATGATAAAGGAACTTAATGAACTTTAATAATACTAACAAGTCATTTTTCATTTACTATTTTATGTCACAAATGGGTATAGGTAAAGCATGAAAAATCTTGTATATTCTTTTTAAGGTGATATTTATAGTTTTGTTTTTGGTTATTCCCCACATTTAATCAGCTTATTATATTGGTTGGACGATTTGAGAGCTTTTACCTCTTGACTTATATTGATGTTTCTATTCTTTGTCCACTCTTTGTATTTGAAAAGATTTTAATTTATTTTCATTGAATTCGCAATACCTAGAGTTTGGTGTGTTCGGCAGCTTGAACTTATGTAGATACGTTATGAAACACTATCTCTTGTATTAGACAGTACTTCACCTCTCCATGCTTCCTGTCAATCTACATTTTAATCTTCGGTTTGAGTTGGAATGTCCATATTTCCACTGTATTAGCGTTCTAGGGTTTCTAGCAGTTCAGAAGTATTTTTTTCTAACTGCATTTTTTATTAATGTAATAAACAATTTTCACTCTAGTCTACATACAAATAGTATCTGCTGCGTGAGGGATGTGCATTTTCAATTTATTGATTAGAATTCGGTGCAAGAGTTCTCTTGAACAATTCATGGATAACAAGTGATTAAATTTGTCGTAGTTGAAGGTGTTTTATTAATTTATCTGCCTTCTTGGTGTCTATATATTTTAAATTTTGTTATTTATAATACATATTTTCATTGAAAAATGATACTTCTGGCATATGTTTCATATTTATTTATAAAACGATAATGTATAAAATATTTATATTGCCTACAAGAACTCTTATATAGAATAATATTATTTCTTAACATACCTTATTTCCATCTACTGCAGTCCTTTGTACGTCCATATTTCAAGGACTATCGATTTCGAAGATCATGCTTCCAATATAAAGTCGATTACAAACGTTTATACAGTTATTCACATAGTCATAATTAAAAACAACACAACACAAAAAACTTAAATAACTTAACAGTTAAGATAAATGGGTAAATATAGTCCATCGTTAAAATAGGAAGGTTAGGTTATGTTATCTAACCTATGTAACAGCGGAAGTGCTTAGACCTATTGATATTCCAAGCTTGTACATTTTGATTTCCTCAATTTTGTTAAAAAATACAATTGAACTGTATTTCAGTTTTTCATTTATAATATCTTGATTATTTCTAAACGCGGTGTATATATGCATATCTTCAAGAGTATTCATAAATAATGATTTTTTGAAAATATGCAGGATTTATAGATTATTCTGGAGGCCATCTATTTTGTGGTTAATTTGAACCAGATGTTCTTCGAATCTTGATTTTTGTGTTTCTATAGTAGGTTTTGGATTGTGTTCGGATAGCCATGTTTTAAATGAGCGACCTGTCCAATATAAAAAGAGGACTGTCAGAAAATTTCAATTTGTAGATGCCAGTATAATTTGCAGTTTGACTATTGTTCATGTTATTGCGGAGATTTAGAAGTTATATCAATTTGATAGAAGTTCTGTAGGCTAATGTCTATATATTTTTTTCAATTCTCGTTTGATGATGTGTTGCAATGTCTCTCCGTATTCTATTGATACGAATTTTTGTTTTTGTTCAGGAACAATATTGCGGTTATGTCTGATTATTTGTTTGCTTATTATAATTGTATCTATTTTACCCATTAGCCACAGCAAAGAGTTAGATTATTTTCAGTTGTTTATTGTAGTTCTCCGGTTTTAAGGGGTACTGTTTAGAGTCTATGTACTAAACTATGGTAAGCTGCCCTTTTATGAGTCTTGGGGTGGTAATATGTGGCGTGGATAGTGTGGTTAGTGGGTGGCAGTTGGTTTCCGATATATTGCGAAATGAAGTTTATTGCCCAGTTTTTTAAAAGGTAAGTTCAAGAAGTTTAAAAGAAAAGTTAAGATCTTAACGGAAAGTTGTCTTTCTGTACTTTGCGTAGGGCTCACCAAGGGGGGGGGGGGCTTTTGGGTTTATCATTTTTAAAGATTTTATTTTTTGTTTGGTAAATAAACTTTCAATTCTATTTAAAAATGTTTTTATGGTAGTTGGAACTTAACCCTATAGTGGTATTTAATCTTGCTGATGAGGTTGTTTGTTATAAATTCCTCTACTTTGTTTGTGTAGTATTTTGTTGTCATGATTATAATCGATTGTCCTTTATCACCATGCAATCATTAGTTACTAATTTATCCCTAATACCTTCAAGAACATATTCGTTATTTTGTCGAATTATACATTGTGTGATTTTTGTGTAAAGTTTAGGTGAATCTTTGTGGAGTAACAATTTATTTTTTCTGCTAACAACATGTTTTATAACAGTTCTAATCTGATCGCTGCCTATTACGTTTATGGAGGTTTCTGTGTTTTAAATTTCGGAAATTAATTTCTTTTTCGATGTCAGTTGAGAAAAGTTGTGTTTTTTTACCTTATTTAGAATTTGCATTTCATCCCTAATGAATTTTAAGTCGGTGTAGTTATTCACTCATTTGTAAAAAGTATGGTTAACATTAAACAATGCATTATGTTCAGAATGAACTTGTTTTAATAAATGTTTTATTTATTTTTTTGTACTATGTTTTATTTTTTATCAACAAATTATTATTTATTTGTTTGCCTATGGTGAGAATATATTATCCCCTAGTACAGGATGGATATTGTTGGCCAATTCGAGATATTTTCTAAATAAGAAGATATATAAATTGATTTTATTAGTGTATATACATTTTATTTCATTCTTCAGCCTTTGGATTTCTGCAGCTGATTTAGTTTTTCTAGCAGCGAATCACTACTTGTTTTTTATGTTTATATGTACACACTTGGGTACAATTTGTAAGTTTAATCAAGTTTTGTTAAATATTATTTTAAGATTGCAGTTTAGTAAATTTTCCTTCGTGTGTTTGAATTCATAGGCGATTCTTGCTTGATTAGCTTGTAATTTATATATTATATATGTTGCCTCCAAGAAGAGTTATATATCCTAATCAAATTTGTTAACATACCTTAATTCTGTTTCTTTTGTACGTCCTTGTTTCAAGGACTATCGATTTCGGAGATCACACCTCCATTATCAAGTCGATTACATACGTTTATACAGTTATTTACATTGTCACAATTAAAAACAATACAATACATAACACTTAAATAACTAACACGTTACGATAAATGCGTAAATGTAGTCCATCATTGGCCAACTGATATGACCTGACTAAAAGAAATGGGAAGGTTATGTCCTCTATTATTAATTTTATAGATAAAGTGTTGTGTCTGGTTTGAATCAAGCAATAACTGTTACAAGTTGTTTATCCAATGATAGTAGTATACGTTTGAAAACTGTTGTTAATTAATAGTTTTTTTGTGAAATTGCTTCAAAAACAGCTGTTTACAATACATGAATTGATATGCTAAATTTGTTATTTTTAGTCCTAGGACATAAAAACATCAGCTGAGTTCGAGATCCTCAGCTGTCCCTTCGTTTTTACGAATTATTTAACGATTGTAAAGCATCTAAAATAACAACTGATACTCTCGATTGTAATTATCCGTTAAAACAGCTGTTACCATCGATTTGAAGGTAAATAGGTTATAACATTTTAGTTTTTCTGAAATCGTTTTCTTATATTATTTGCAGTATAACGAAAAATATAGTTCATCACTTGGACCAAAAGAAGCTTTTCGATCCTCGATCATTTTCCGGTATAGGCTCCGCCTCGGGCGTTAAACTTGAACTTGTATCGAAAAGCTTCACTTTTGGTCCTAGCGATGATGCTATTTTTGCTCATACTATTTTTACAATATATCCACAACGAAATGCAAAAACTCTATTTAGGTATGGGCTAAATCAAAATTTTGAAACCTTATCTCTCTGATGTAAATACTGAATTTTAAAAACATGTTCCGGAATAATCAAAATTCTGAAACAAAGTTTTAATGAAGTTTAATTTTATATCGATACAATTATTAAGGTAGAGATAATTTGTTCACAATTTTAAAATGGAATAGTATGATTTATTTATTCAAGGTGAAACACAGAATTGATATAAGCTTTAACATTTCGTGTTTTTTAAATCTATTTTTACTGAAATTGAGACACTTTCAGAACAAATTGTAGGGGAAACATGACAGGGTTTCATTTTGTATGAGATTATAATTAATTGTAATCCCTTTGTAAATCCCTTTGTGAGAAGATTTGCTTAGTTTTAAAATTGAATTAAAATGATAAATGATACGGATAGTTTTGTACAAACCATTATCTTTTGTTGTTTCATTCAGACAAGAATAATTCATTGGATTGTGAGTGGCGTTTTCTTTTACCAATATGTGTCAGAATAAATTAAAAATGAGCTAATTCTTCTATTAATAAATTCAAAGAATATGATGTATTATATTCTTTTGTTCAGAATTTTTCAACAATTTCACAGATGTATTATTATTTGTAGTATTTTGTTCATGAATCATGAAAGACGAGATTATCATGAGCAAATGCTTTATCTATTACTTTAAATCCCTCACGCTGTAGAGGAATATCATTGTGAATGTAAGAGTATATTTATATTCATGTATTATTCTAATCTTTATAACATGATTATATTTGTATTATAGACTGTCTATATCCGCCAGCATAAATTTCTCAGACATCATTAGATGGCTTTACAGTTAGTGTCTAGGTTTGGTTAGGTTAGGTTAGGTTAAGGTTAGGTTAGGCGTCTGTGTTTCAAAGTATATCATATATATATATATATATATATATATATATATATATATATATATATATATTTATTTACTTACTATTTCACGGGGATACAGTCGTTACAGAACTCTTTTGTCCTCAATACAACTGCTCACTATAAAACAGATTTTACTTTCCTTCAACATCTTCGTTCTCATGTCTGCTACAGATCCTCCTTCACCATCCTTCAGTTTTTTTTGTGTCATCCTTTCCCCCACTTCGTATTTACCTCATTTCAACACTTCATAACCACTATCTATTTCATAGAACTTTCCTCTATACAATTAAAATAAAAAAATATAATAATAATAAAAAAAAACATTAAAAATAAGATGTTTGTAAACATATTATAATCGCATATTAATAATTACCTAAAGAAATGTGGTATTACTTACAACAGATATTAATATGTTTTATATTGTTTAGAAATCAATTATGCACTTCAGTATTTACTCCTTTAACTTTTCCAGTCAGAGCCCACTTAAATTAGATTATTCTAATTTATAACTCTGTTCTTCATTTAAATTTACATGTTTTAATTTAATTTTTAACTTAAATATTAGAGTTCTTAAAATATCTGCTAAAGATTTCATTACAGAAGTTTACTCAACACAAATTGTTAAAACACATATTCTAATGTGATATTTTAAAAATCCCCTTTACTTATATCACGATCATCGATAAATCAGTAATAAATGTGTTCATTATTCATTTTGATAATATAGCTCTGATCCTCATTAATTGCTATTAACCGGACGAGACAAATTATTAAAGTTACAGATGTCAAGTTTTAGAGACATTTTCGAGATATAGAGATTCGATTACATACAATTCGATTTATAGAGGTACTTTTCTGACATGAAGCACTATTATTGGGAACCCTTCAGCTTTAAATTGTATTAGGCTTGACTTGTTTTGTTTTTGAGACGATTTACATCAGTGTCAATTTAACGCCGTAATGATATTCGTAACCTATTTCAGTGCTTTATAAATGCAAGTAAATGTGTTGAATTTACAAGTGTAGATGTATATTATAATCGTAAAGTGGAAAAACTTATTTTTCAACCTCGTAGTGAATCTGTTGAATCCGGATATCAATTAACGGGAATAGATGGAAATTAGAATAAATAAATATAGAAATTTAATGTATTTGTTAATTCAAATAATATTCTGGCGTATAAGATTGGAGGTCAAAAAAGAAGCAATATATATTTATTAAAATGCATTATATTTTACGTGTTTATTTAACTAAAAATTTAATTGAAAAAAATATGTCAGTTTGACGTTAGTTACGTTTAAGAATTTTAATATTGATTTTGTGTTATTTGTTAAGAATAAAATAAAAGGAAGAGGATCCGGTTTAACTGAGATTGATATTAGACAAAATAAAGAGATAGACGTAAGAGTTCTGTTTGATTTCTGGTATGGCCAAAAAAGGATAAAAATGAATAAGTTTACATTTTGCAGGTCTGCATTAATTATAGTGTCTGGAGTAAAGATTTTTACGATTTATACAATTGTATGGTAGAGAATAATAACTCGAAGTTTACAATAACGGGTGATTTTAATTCTAGAATTGGTGGTTTGCAAAAAAAAAAAAAAATCGAAACACATTGTTTTTATCATCTTCCGAGTTTTTATTGATATTGTTTGGAGCTGCAGGTTGCAGTACTAAACCACAAAAGAATTATAATTATAAACAAAAACGCTTTGATAGAGAGTGTGTAGATGCCCTGTATAATGCGTTTCTGTAGGCTATCGAATTTAGAACGTCTAAGGAAGAAGGATAGATTCATTTATACATTAAAGAAATAATAATTTTTAAAACGCGTGTAAAAAGTAAAAACATAGAGTACAATGACCTTACAATCAATACAATTTATTTTATAACCTTATATTATAAATATAGAAAGTAATAAAGTCTTTAACAAAAATCATGATCGATTGAAATAGAACATTCAATAGACTATTTTAGTAAAATGTTTAACGCTCTCTTAACAACTTTCAGATTACAATAAGCTTAAGTACTGATTAATAATGTTATGTTTGGACAAACCTTTTGATATGAATGATTTAATAAATGTTTTGGAAGAAACGAAAAATAATAACGCTCCAGTTACAGATAGAATTACGTAAGAATTTTTATAATTCGTAATAGAATCATTTAATATTTATTTGCTAAATATATTCAATAAAATATTTGGCATAGGATAGAAAAATCGCATATCTTTAGAGGACGTCATATAATGTTACCACTCGATAAGAAAGGTAGCCAAAGTTTGATTAGTAATTACAGAGAAATCTTATTTAACAAAAAATTGTGTTGTGGAAGTGTAAACCGATTTTTTGTTGAAATGGTTGAATGGACAATATTTTAATCTTTGTGAGGTTAGTTGGTTAAGATTAAGCTACAGAAAAAAAATAAGTAAAATTTATGCCTAAAAGGACATTTCAAGTGTCTTTCGTACGGTTGATAGACATGAATTAATCTAAGAAACTTACCCATTTAGGAGTATCTACCAACATGTTTATTCATTAAAAGTTTTGCTGAGATAAATTAGATATTTAGTCTGGTGTAAAAAAGTTTAAAATATTATTATGACTCAAGTATGGGCATGAGAAAGGGTTGTGAGTCCTTTAATCTTTTCTCTTTTTACTAACGATATCAAAGAAGAGTTGGAGTCCATGCAGGTAATATAATTAGCATATATTATGCAGATGATACTAACCTCTGAACTGATCACTTTACAGGATGTGACTGACAGTTTGTATGTCTATATAAATAAATAAATATAAAAATAAATCTTGGAAATCCAAAGTAATATAAGTAAATTAAAATAAAAATAAATCTTTAAAAATTCAAATTAATAAGGAGGAAAAAGGAGGACCATGGTCTAAAAACAAAATTGTTTTATAATAGGAAAGTAATTGAAATTATAAAAAAAACATAGGTCACTCCGTATTCTTCTTACTCCCAAATCATTTTCTGTTGTGTGTCATTAAGAAAAATACAAAAATTATAATTGCCTCTGAGTTTGGTATGAATCCAGTTGGTGGAAAGTAGTTTAAAACTAAACATTGACTGCGTTTATTCATATTGAAACAGGTGCAGAACCGAGCTTGTTTCATACAATGAAATTTCACGATCGGTATTTAGTTAAACAGTTGAATATTTTAATGTCTATGATTTCATCTATGAAATCGTGAAAATAAATATGTTTTAGTTTAAAGTTTGAATCAATTACTTCGTTCAATTTTACTGGAACACGAATTAAATATAAAAAATGTAAATCTGTGGGACACTCAAAGAGCGCATTCATGTTTCATATTCACTGTTTTCTAATAAATGTTTAACTGAAATTATTGATAAGATAGTGATTGATTCAATTGGTTTGACTTATTGTGGGTAACTTTACTAAAAATTTATTTAGAGCTGTAAAAGTGGGTTTTCGAAAACAATGGACACTTTCGTGGTTACCTGTAACATAACTATCTATACACTACGTATAAGTGAGAAGGTAGTATGGCGATTTTTTCTGTGACACGTATATAGTCTTTTTTATAGTTACTAAATAATAAATTTTTACACAGTCCCACAGCTTAGTATGTCACATCAAAGTAGCAAATTATCTGCAATACTTTCCAACCTGTGCTGAAACCACTACCTGTTAGATACAAATGAGTGTCTTAATACCCCCCCCCCACACCATTAGTTATTAAAATAATATCTCGAAAACACGTCTCAACTTTTGTTAACCTCTCGTCTTAATTAATTTAATTAATGTTGCAAAAACATTCACTTTACAGACATTTTTTTATTTGAGTTATTCTAGTATTACGTAATATCAACATTGTATTATTCTATACTTTACAAATAGAATATGTGTAAAAAATATTAATACAATAATAAAACCCACAATTTAGATCAGAAACTTCACTTAAAGGGAGGTGTATTTCCTGATTATTGTTCTCTAAACAAATATTAAAGAGAAAATTTCTTATTTTTGTAAATTACGTAAATATCAAAACCAAAAAGGCATACTAGTCTTTCCAATGCATGAATAGTTTGCAATATTATGTTGAAAAATGTAATATTTAATTTAAAATACGGAATTAAACTTCAAAAAGAACTTGGTATAATTAAGACGCTGTGTTAAAATTTCACATATCACGTCATATTTCCAAAATCCCATAAATCCTAATTAAAAATATATAATTATATTTCCTACATCTGTGAATTTTACATATTCCCCTTTTTTTAGGGGCAACTGTAAAATGATGCGCTATTTTTCTAAAACATTTCTATTTTGTATCTGTAGTCATCCAATAATAAAAAAAAAAAAAAAAAATCCAAACGGATTTATCTTCCATATTATGGAAAATTGTAAATAAAATACTATTAGAAACTTACTTCGAAATTTTTAATTCATAATGTTGGTAATGCATTTGAATGGAATTGGTATGGGGCCATATTATTTTGCAGGCATAGAAAAAAAGTTTTATTTTAATAATATTGTGTTCTGTATACAAATAATTTGAACTTGAAAGCGAGTTTAAGTTCAGTGTACATTTTACTTATGTCCACTTACATAGTGGTATTTGCAAGTAGGAAATTGCTAAAGAATGATCACGGAATGAACAATAAACATATAGTTTTGGATTCAGTTGTTTTAAGTACAGTAATACTATAAAACTCTTGCCTAAAATAGTGATTTAAACATCAGAGTCATAATATTGGACCTCTAGTTTGAACTTGTATCTCCCCTAAGGAGTAGTCATGCTTTGTTGTGGCTTGTCGTAAATTACTTGTGGGACTTCAAAATATTGACGAGCATTATTATATTTAAGTTGATAAATTACCACTCTTCATTTGGTTTAATCTATATAATATTTAGTGGCAGATAATGGATAATTATTATAGTTAAAAAAAAAAAAAACAGTTTGTTGGTGGAACTGATGCAGTTCTCAAATATTTCAAAAAATTATTAAGAAGGAAAAACGTATAATGATGAGTATGATAATTACGGAAAAAGTTAATTTTATTATTATTGTTGTTATTACATATTAAGTTGAATAAGACATTATAGGCAAACAGGCTTGTTATTGGAGTTGCCTACAATCCATAAATGTGGGCGCTCAATTAGATGTTAAGATTGTCTTCCACACATTATAACTGCTTAAATATTAAACAATTTAGTATTTAAAAAAAAAAAGAAGAATATCAGTTGTTTTTAGAGTGGCTTGTTGAATATTAATATTCGTTAATGGCATGTTAAAAAACGACAGCCAGCGAAAAAACTGACAGTGACAAAGCTAGGTACATGATCGCTTAATTCTGATTGAGGGGTTTAAAAATATTCAACCTAAAAATTACTATAAGCTGTTTCACAATTGAGTTATATTACCAAAGGAAACTTTTTGTCCCAAACTAGAATGTCTTTTTCGCCAGGTCAAAAATTAATTATTTCGTTGTCAAATAAGATAGTCTATCATAAGAAGTAACACGGAACTTGTCAGTTGGAAGTAAAATACAGAAGACATAATATAAAATTAATTATTGAAGTTAAATAATTCGTTTTACTAAAATAGATACTGGGTGTTTGAAAAGTATCCAAACATATGTCAGTTATGCTACAGTCACTAACTTAATTAATTAATATACATGACAGGCTAAAGTTTTACTTGTAAAAATATCCTCCTACTCAAAATTTGTAACTATGAGACTATTAGCAAAAATCAGAAACAGAATATAATTACTATTTCGTATTATAATAAGTGTGATTTTAGTTTTTCCAGTGTAGAGAGATTTTGTTTGGACTTGCCAAAATCATTCTTTTTAGAAAGTCTCAAACAAGTTAGCAGGTGAAGATTTGAAAATTTTACTTACATTTTTGACACATTTTTAATAATATTAACATATTGTAATTTATTTGTGCAATAACTACATTAAATATATTTGTCAATAAAAACTTTTTTAAAGGGAATAAAAATAGCTCTTTCATTGATTTAATTTTAAAAGTATTAATTTTAAAACTACATTATGTAGTGTTTTTGAACTTTAAATATTATGTTTTATTTGGAATTTAAAGTTCCTCACGACAACGTATCTTTCTCAAGTTGCAATTATTTCCGTTTTTATAAAATCCTCAAAAGTATTAGGAATATCCTAATACAAATATTAGGATATTTGTATTAGGGAGTATTCCTCAAAACTAAATCGGAAAAAAAATCATCTTTCTAATAATTCCATTAAAAATATAAAAACTACATAAAATAAAGATATGAAACAAACATAATTGTGAAATAAGATCATAAATTAAACCTTAAAAAATATTGAAAAATAACGTCAAATAAAATAAAATTTACCATAAAAATATACCCGTATGTTTTATACACAATGAAATAAAACCCACATAGCCAATATGTTTTGTACGAACAATAATAATAATTAAAACATTATAGGATTAAGAGCTTCAATTGATATTCTGTTGCTAACATTAAGAAATCCAAATAAAAAGACAAATTGGAATAAACACAAAACAAAGAAAGACAAATTTAATCAAAATTAAATAAATTTTTAAACTGCTTACGGAATACTATCACTGTTGTTTTGTGTTTGTAAAATGTATATCTTTCAACCAGTATATATCCTGATAAATTTGAAGTAATTATTACGTTTGACCGATGATAAAATTGAAGTTATACATTTATGCTTGAATAAGCTTTGAAATTATTAATTGACAATGTTCAAATTTAATTATTAAACGCCTAATTAAATATAATTAAGGATGATTTGCTGTTTAATGATTTATATTTGAAAAATCTGCAGCTTTCCGTAAGGTACACTACACACATACAAAAAAAAAAAAAAAAAAAAAAAAAAAACACAAGTCTATTCAAAAATGAAATTCATATTTGTTTTGTATCCAAGTCACAATTGTTTGAAATAACAATGATTTACCTTAGGTATATTCTACAACGTGTCTTCTTTCTTGGTATTACAACTAACGCGTTTTAAAAAATCTGCTCCATCTTCAAGGTTTTTTTCACTCGCTTGATGTTTGTTGTTAGACTACTACATTAAACATTAAAATTCAACAAAAATCACAAACAAAACATAAAAGTTGTAAACATAAAAATATAAAAGTAACAGTTTTGTTATTGTAGTTCATGTATGACTGAGGATGGTGACTTTGTCGTTAAAACGCGTTTGATTAAGTAAAGGTAATTTTTGTGAGATCTTGTGTTCGAGTTTTTTTCTATCTAATTTATGTCACAAGTCAAGCTCAATATTTATTTACGAACAAAACAAATAAGTTAACAAGAGAAAGAAGTAAAATTACGCACGCTACCTTATTGACGAATACCTTTCGTATACTGATTTTAAAACCAACCTAGAACAATATATGGATGCTATCAAGGAATTTCAGATTTATAAAGTTTTTTAATGTATTAAACTCATCTTAATGAACGACCAACTAAATTTCTCCTTGAATACAATATATGATACAACTATCACAATCCAATATCCAAATCTTAAATAAACACCGATAAAGATATGAGACGTTTGTTTGAGGACATTGATACGATGCGCATCCTATCTTTTGTGCTGTGTTATGTGGTCTGTGAAATGTATTGTTTTGTTCGTGATTATAGTTGAAATTTATTGGTTTAATGTATTAACGACATCAAGCAAGTGAAAAACCTCGAAGATGGAGCAGATGTTCTGAAACGCGTTAGTTGTAATACCAAGAAAGAAGTCTCTTGGCGGAATATGCATGAGGTAAATCTTTGTTATTTCAAAAAAAGAAATATTAAACTCAAATATTGTTTATCCGAAGTCTTTCATTAAACCAGCATTGGAGCTTCGGTTGCAGCAGCCGTGGACGACAAGTGCTACTGGTGCATCAAGGGATTATCTCACGTGAAAGGAAGAATATTCAAATCTATCCCCACTCTCAACATGGTGAACATGAAAATGTTGTTCTCTTAACATTTCTAATTTAAAAAAGGGAAAACTACAATGTAACTTTCAATATGGGCTCAAGCCTATTTTCTTTAAATTATTATTGAAAAAGTAAAAAACTGACAATCACAAAAACAGTAGTGTAAATATCAAAGTCACAACTCATCGTGAATGTTTTTCTACATAATTAGTCTTACACGTTAAAACAACTTCCAGGTAATGAAATATTGTGTACTTGTAATATTTCAAAAGTTTGTACCAATCAGCTGTTTGAAATGAGTTTTCTGTAGTTACAAAAAAAGAGATTACTAACTATAACTACAAATTTAGTTTACAAATTTAGTTTACTAACTATAAAACAATTTTAATTTAACTTCATACTTTTAATAAAATACTTACTTTGTGTTAAGACATGTATAGAACTGAGTTTTGTAAAAAAGACATTTCTTAAAAGTACATTGTAATTTATCTTTATATAATTTTAATTCTCAAATATCTTTTTAAGTGATTGTCAATAAAACATGAGATTTTAATAGTTTCATGAAAATCTTTGTGGGTCAATTTAAGCTATTTAAAATTTGGAAATATGCTAAATGTACGTTAAATGAAAAGTAAATAATCTACTAACTACAAACATATTTTATTGTTTTTAAAAATTTCAAATCTTTCCATTTAACTGATCTAAATAACAATCTATTTTTAAAATTATTTTAGCAACAAAAGGAGAATTTGAAACAAGAAATTAATATTTTGTTTTAGAGTGTGTAACTGTATTGGTGCCAGAATTGACGTACACTAATTCTTCAACCTACAACCTGTGAAACCGATCGACCGATTACATAAATATAATCTTTACTTGAATAATAATTCAAACTTTGATGTGTGGTCAATCATAAGTGCATGTTGTTTTTTAACTAAAATTGTATCACCTTTTGATGTAACAATTTGTTGAGATTCCTTGAGTTTGCTCTTCAATGGAAAAACTAAAAACAAAAAGATGTAAAACCAAAGTATAAACAAATGGGTGGTGATGCTAGCAATTTTAGGACGTCAGGCTTTCAAAGACTTATTCAAAATGAAATTAGTCATAACTTTACTTTACTCTCTATCATTTTATTTTATTTTAAATAATAATATTATGAAAATATTTGTCTTAGGTAAATGTTTTTAAATTTCAAAATTTTAATTGCTAAATAAAAAGGGTAAATCCTTGTTTATACAAAATAGGTATTGTATATAATAATTTGGAATATATATATATATATATATATATATATATATATATATACGACTAAATAAATATACAGTAGATTGACAGATATGCTTTTAAATACAAATATACGTGTTTTAGTATCAATTCAAGAGAAATTTGTGTAAACAGATAATTCAATCTCGGCGTTGCAGTTATAATATTTTGATGTTGGCTTTATGCAAACTGATGATACATTCGGCTCGCTTGCTTAGTTGTAATCGAAGCTTAGGACGAGTTAAATTCAAAAAATTTCCTCAAAGGGAGCGAGAGGTAGTGCAAACCGTCATAAGACGATTGCAGTCTGATGTTTATTGGCACAAATACAATGTTAATCATGTACCTAAAATTACGTAAAATTTGTATTATTTTTAAATATTTTATTAACAAATATGTTATAAAAAGTAATTCGAATATTTTTAATGGATGGTTCAAAAAGTACATTTTTAAAGTACTATATCTTTGTTCTTTTATCTATATTGATTACACTTGTCTTTTTAGATAAAAGCATTTCTTTGTATTCCTGCTACATAGGATATATTGTATATGAAGGTAGAAACTACCACTGGTTTTTGTTTCTGTATATTTAAAAAAAACCGTTAATTATTCCTCTAATTGACGAGAAATATTTTCATATTGGTTATGAAGCTGTTGCCTATGAGAGACTCATACATCTTCTCTAAGTTTAAGCACCATTGTTTCACAGGAGAATTGGGTTAAATGTTCATAATTTTAGATTTTATTCTATCTCTACTGTACCAACCTCAACTATCTACAATGAAATATAAAACACTTTTTCCCCAACATTTTAGTTGAATTCCTGGACTTTAAAAATCGACATTACGAAAGTTAGATAACTATTACAAAAAATCGTATCAACTGGTTTGCATCAACCTGATTTTTTATATGGATTCGAATTAAGGGCAGGGGTGGTTCTTTAAGAGAGTTTGAGTTCGGGAAGGAAATTTAGGTATTGGGGGGGGGGGGTAACCTGGCACGTACCCTCGACTACTCAAATACTACAGCTCAGCCAGCAAGCTCCATGAGTGAAAAACTATGTTATTCTTTATTATAATATATATATATATATATATATATATATATTTATATATATATATATATATATATATATATATATATATATATATATATATAAACTAAATTAACTTTGAATAATATTATGGGAATGACTTTATTAAAAACTAGTGGCCTAGAAAACAGTATTAGGCCAAAATGTCCTTTAACTACTTATCTCATATTTAATTAATTACGAAATTTGAAGACGCACCGCCGAAAACCGTGAGCCGTCTGACCCATCCCAAAAGCGGGCAATTAGCCATTATTTGGTGGGTGAACAATTAGGGGGGTACCTGAAATATCGGTTATTCTGTACATTAGAGGACATGCCTTCCTTGAACACATCCGGTCTCTCTTGCGGCTGGTGACTACTTTTTCTCTAACCTTGATGTGTGATAAGGATTTTAATCTCCGATGGAGGTTGTAAACTGATTTGATGCAAAACAATTCCCCTGCAAATTACCATTCAGGCAACCCGCTCGTAGAGCAGTTTCAATAGTAGTATCGTCTGGAAAAAGGGAGTTGGGGAAAGGATTTTACCCGAGGTTTATTACCGATAATTTCTCATAGGTGTTTGAGTAGCGGAATACACCAAAACTAACTTCTAAAATGTTATTGGAAATCCATGTACTAGAGTGAAAAGGGAGAATATATTGATTCCTAAATCATTTCGTTTATTCTTGAGTAGAATGGAGTCCAACATGAACTCAAGTATTCTAATAATCGTTAAAATATGTTGTTGGGGTTGTTTCATAGAAAACCATGTTTATGATTAAAAGTTGAGAACATATTGATTTATAAATTTCTTCGTGTAGTCTTTGAGTAGAATGGAGTCCAACATGAACTCGTGGAATCTTATAAACTTACAAGTGTGTTAATGAGGTGGTGTCGTAAAACCACGGCCGTTGTGAAGATATAAGGGTACTCTTATCAGATCTTTGTTTTGTATAAGTTGAAAAGGATGATAACCTGTTTATGGAAGTGGAATTCCTTTTAACTTAACTTTATAAACAAGCAGAGAGATGAAATCTTTAAATTTAAACGTAAATTTCTCACATCACAACATAATGTAAAAAATAATATAATAATATATACTATCCTTAAAACTTGTCAAAACTGCAAGGACTTGTTATGAAATAAGATTTATAGGACAATATTCATCTCATAGCCAAAATCAATATTTTTATTTAAAATCAATTACATTTGACTCCTATTTTAAAATTTTATTATCTTCCTTCATTTCGTGAGCTGTTTAAGCCCTAAATATTTTCTTACAAAGTTTATACAATTGTTGAGCAAATTATACACTTGTAAATAACAACATGGGTTGGTTTTTGTTCTAGTGCTAAAACCGGTTATTTGTTGGTGGTAGTTCAAAAATTATTATAATAAATTGTCTTACAATATTACTTTGGTTCAAGAAATTTAGGAAAGTGAAAGAATGTCTTTATTTTTATGGGTTGTGCTACTCAACCCCAATATAAAAAAATAATTCAAATGAAAACATGACCTACAATAATTAAATACACAAATAAAACCTTTAAGAGTTTGATTCATAGAGCTTGTCAAATTCCACTCATGCCTAAACGTTATTTTAAGGAAATAAATGTTATTAAAAATGTAGAAAAATTTATTGGTTTTGATAGTATATTAATTGATGGTATGTTACAGAAACTTAAATAAATAAACATTCCATGACTTTCAAACCGGAAGAGAAAAATTCATATGTTTATATATAAGCTTACCTTTTAACTCCTCTTTTACCAAGGGCTTTGATTCTATTTTCAAAGAGTTTTATTTAAAGGTAGTTAACACAAAAGTGTTAACAGACTAACTAATTTACTACATAATCCTAAAGAAAAAATTCCGATCATGGAAAAGTCTGTATAATACAAAGTTAAATGTAATTCGTGTTATAAGTTTTATCTAAATCAAACAGGAGAAAAATAGAAACTAGGTTCAAAGAACATTTTGGCACATATTCAGTATAATAGGACGGTAAATATAGTGTAGCTGAACATGCAATCTCTATTATGGATGGTTTGGATTTGAATGTAAAAAGCAGCGACGAAAAACAGATTGCTAGATAGCTTTGAAAGTATCTACATTTGTAAAGCTGAAGGTAATTTCTTTTTGAATGCGGATAACGGGCCTATTCATAGTTCATCGTTGTTCTCCTTGTTGAAGCCATGGTATTACATGTCACTCCATTAGTTAAGTTACTTTTATTTTTATATCATTATTATCAACGATTATTATTAGTTATTTATTTATCTAGTTTATTTATACTATACAAAGGTAGAATAAATATAACTATACAGTCGTTGTGTTGTTAATATTTTATTGTGGTTTTGGTGAATTTTCTTTCATTGTATATTCACCACAGTACTCTAGTGCTTCATATGACTTAGTATCTAAAATACGTGGAAATTATTAATAATAATCATGCGTTAAATATAACGGGATTTACCTAAATAAATCGTTTTAGCACCTCTTCTGATAGTCCAAAGTACAAATCATTTTGTAAAGGGATTAGAACTTAAACGATCTCTGTTGTAAAAGAAGTCAAATACGTTGTATCGAAGGTATCGTATCCTGTTGTTGAAACACTATTGCTGTTTACTGCTCCAACTTTAATACATTATCTATTTATCTTATAAACGGTGAAGAATCTTGTTTTGTAAAGTACGGATAAATTTATGTTATTGGAACAACCCTGCCAAAGAGTTTATATAGACATATGTTATATTTACGTAACCTTCGTTTAAAAAGTCATTCATTTTTTACACATAGATTATTAACTGATTACGTAATTAATAAATAATTTTAATATAACGATAATAGAATGAGTGTGAAATCAACTTATATTAATTAAAAACAAAATTTATTTCTGATTGAAATTCATATTATCTCTAGTAGCTCAAAGAACGAATGCTTACAATTAATTAATTTCACTAAGAAATAAATGTTTTATGTACAAGTATTTAAACAAATATCATACACAATTTCAATGTATTTAATTAAACCATAATACCAATTTCATTACGTTATCACCAGGTTTTATAATACAAATGAAAAGAAAGATAAAAGAAGCAGATTTACAACGCTCAAGGATTTATTTGTGTGATATAATTTCAGAATTGATGTTTAAAGGTTACTGCAGAGAAAAGGTGGATCATCAACAATTTTATATTGATGTCATAAAGAATACGACATACACTAAAATGGACACATTTTAGATTTTAATCCAGTTATTAGGCCTATGTGATAAATTCTGAAGTTATATATATATATATATATATATATATATATATGTTACTTATATTTTAATTTAATTTTACTAGATTGTTTTTTTATGAATATTGTATCTTAACGTTATATTTTTGCAAGTTACCCTATTTAAATGCTTAAATTTAGTACTAAGATTTATAGATAAGTGGATATTTATACATAGTAAAGGATATTAAATGGTCACTAATTTAAACCAGATTTAAGGATCTTCCTCTATACAATATATTTTGTAGGGCCAATTATATAAGTATCGTCGTCTATTTTTTAATAATAGATTGTCACATTATTTGTCATTATAGTGATTTCGATACCGCACTTAAATTGTTCGGACAACTTCTCTCCATATTTACTGTAAAAACTACATCTTTTGAAACTAGAAATTGAATTTAAAATTAGTTGATTAATCAAAATGATAAATGTTATTTCCCAAAACCTTCTTCTAATAAATAAAGAAAAAAATGTATTAAAATTTCTTAATTGTACATGTTTGATTTACACTCGTATAACAAGATTAGAGCGATTTTCCACTCTTAGATGAAAAGCTTGATTTTGGTTCCAGAACTGGAAATAGTTTATAGGAACACGGAATTAAAAATTCTAATTAAAACGAAATTAATGTAAAATGTGACTTTAGTAGTGAAATAAGATTAACAGACTTACAGAGATGGGGATAAAATTAAATCTATTTAAATTGTGTAAACCTTGATTAACAAAGAAATACTCGGCTTTCACTACAGTACATAAATCAATATCACTTAAGCTACCCTAAGGAGACATTTTGTGTTCAATAAACTTACGCTTGTCGTAGTTACATTGGCAACAATTCCATAACAGTATGCTTGTTCACTCCCGCTGGTTGCTGTTTTGTGTCACCTACAATGTAGAAAACTTCCTGCGAATGTTGTTAGATACTTTCATACAAAGTACTTGTAGGGGGAGAGATAGAGACACTGGTTTACTGGGTGGTCCAGTATCCTGCTTAGGTTTTACAATAACTTCAAGTGGGTTGCTTGACATAATACTTGCATTTTTGAAAAGTTAATTATTGGAGTTAGTGAGTGGTTGCAAAAACATTAAGTAAATGAGCTCTTATTTTTTGTGAGCTAATGTTAGGCCCATTATATACTATCACTCAAATTGGACCTCCTCCATTGGTGCATTATTGAATTGTATTGTATTTTCCTTCCTGTCATATATAGAAAACCCAAAATCTTATTGTTATATTAACCAGTAAAGTACTGGTTTTAATACGCCTTACACTTTCTATCGACATACGACTTACTATAAAAACACTAAAGGGTTTTATAATTAACGGAAGTAAAACTTAATTATTGCAATTATTAGAAAGTGATTTTTTCATGAGTTAACTGAACAAAGATACTATTATGTCTATGGTTGATTAAAATAATGTTATTAATTTAATAAAATATTTTTTACGATATATCTTACAGCTTTCCTAGTAAATATCGCCTCTTTTTACCACCACCATACTTAATTCCATACGTAAACAGAAAGATTCAACTAACATAACTACAACCCAAAAGGAAGAACCTAAAGGTTTTGCTATAGTACAAAGCTTCAAAGTTTTAAAAAAAAAAACATTTAATGGTTGGTTGATTTGAAATTCAGTACTTTAATATTGTGTAACACTATATTTCTAATTTATTACCATAAATTAAGAAAGGTGTGCAATTTAAAATTTACAGATAATCCAATTAATATTAGCCTGACTAATTAGGCAGTTAGGATTTCAAAGTTATGTTTAATAATAATAATAATTTGAAAGCTCCCAGAGAGTGTTAGGCAAGGAAAAAATAAGTTTCTTCAGTTTTACTAAGGAAAATCTATTCGAAAATCATATAAACATTGAAACGAATAAATGTATTACCGAATATATTAAAAAACCTGAATATATTGTTACATGATACAGTTAGCTAAGAAGTAGTCAGTTTTAACCAAAAGACATAGCTTTCGTTGGGATTACATACTTAAGGACTGTAATTAATTTGATTGTATGTTGGGAAGCGGAATCCCGCTCCTATATCGCGGGTTTGTCTCACATGACCAGCCATTTTGTCGAGTCCTAAATTAACTAAATAAATTAATATGATTTTAGTAATTTAGACTTATGCGGAATAAAGAATGACGAATTGAGATTAAACAAGTGGTTAGAACAATAGCCTATTCGGACATTTGGGGAATCATTACTACAAATTAATTTTAATAGTTGCAGAGTGCAAAGCGCAAAACCCCCAAACAACAACTAGCCACTCATTTGGGTAGAATTAGACCAAATTCCAATAGACAAACGCTCACAGGATGAAACGCGTCACTCTTCTGAACGTTGCACGCACTATGCGCTCTGCACAGCCGATGGACTTGCTTCGGGGGGGGGGGATGGTAAGGTGACAATTATTGCCTTATATAATAAATAACCTTAGCGGAATATCTTACACCCAAGATAGGCAACCTATCGTACCTGTATAGTATGGAAGAATTCCCTGGTAAAAGGCTACTGTCATCACACAGTTTATGTTTACGAGAATGAGTTATGTAAGGTATTAAAACAATCAAGAAAACTGAAACAAAACTGATTATTTCTTTGTATTAAATTTGGAATATATATGTAAATTTTAAAATCAATAATCTATTTATTGATTACTGACTTTTACCATATCTTACAAGAAAATACGTTGCACCAGATGACGATGGACCATAAACTGTACATCAATTAAGAATTACAAACACAATGTGACCATGAAATGTGACCACCATCAAAGCTTGTGGTGGTGGTTTATTAAATGAACAGCTATTATACCAGTAATTAAAACTTGGAAAATGGTTTCTTATATGCCAATATCTATTCTAATGCGTAGCTATCTAAACTACATATGGGTTTGTATACATGCAGAGGTGGATAAATACACGATGACCCCATATTGTGTTTGATTTTATGCAATTTCATTGTACAATATAAACTTTCAACTACTGAACAAACGTTGAAAGTTAAATAAAATTTCGCTGAAATTGCTTTTGAAATTGTGCTCCATATAATGTTATTACAAGATCTCTGGAAACGTGACTTTCAATGTTACTAAAGGACACACGAATCTGCACAATTTGCAGCGAAACATAATTGTAACACATAAAGTGTATGAGCTGCATATAACTTAGTGTTTGTTTAGTATTAGGAAAATATTTTAATAGTTTATGTCTGACCCTATTGTGATGAAACCTTAGACACAAAAACACACACACGCACGCGCGAGACGCGCGCGCGCGGTTTGTTGCGGTAATACCGACCAGTCCAGTAACGTATGTTAGACAACACTCGAAAGGTGACATTCTGAGAGGCGGATTCTATGCTGAAGAATTAAGCAAGTCAAACATCGGCAGTGTATATCTAGTGGAATAAGTGTTACTCAAAAAGGGTAACAGTGTACTGGTGTGGTGGCTACGTTTTGACAAGGAACACGATAATTGGATTGATAAATCCGAGCTAGTTGTTTAGGTGTTTGTGAATAACTCTAATTTACTCAATTAACATGCTAATTGAGATTACCTGTGCTACCTAACTCACAAGCAATTAAAAATACATTAACACTGATGAAAGTGATAATGCAATTACTTCTCCGTTTGTATAATCCTTGTAAATTGTAATTGGATAGTTCAGTGATGAGTAAATGAAACAGAGATTGTATAGAGGATTGGAGTAGGCAGAGGAGAGGTTTGGTTAGGAAATTAAGAGGAGCTTGGTTGTCTGAACATCAGGGTGATAAATGATTATCTGAACAAATTGGGATAAAAGACGCAGTTTTTAATGTAAATTTAAGGGTTTTTTGTTAAATTCAACTTGGTGAGGACTTTACTTTGACGGAAAACCTCTTTCTAATGTAAATATATTGCACAGAAAGAAAGTAAAATATTTCAAATTTATATTTTATTAGTTATTTGTAATTAACATAATTGTATCATTCCAATTAAATCTGTAGTAGTTCTATTTTAAATAAAGGGGCAAATATAAACCTGATCTCTCAATGACTAGTAATTATAGATTCATTAAGAACACTGAGTTCAACGAATATTTTGGAAGAAGTGAATTACTTATTGTGGCATAGTGATGTCTTTTTAATTTGTATTTACTAGCTTGTAATGAGTATTCCAAAACTAGATAAGAGGTTTGATAATGATTAAGGGTAGATATTTTCCAAAACTTTTCTTTTTATTAAACCACAACAATAAAATTATATTGCGACTAAAAACTAAAATGTGGTTTAAATAAGTAGTAAATGGAAAGCTCAAAAATTAAAGACGTATTGATGCCTAAATTAACCCAAGTGTGACTAATATTTATATTTACTACACGGTTTAAAAGGGTTCATGGTCATATTTTTTGAGAAGTACACATTGTGGCTTGCCTGGAGAGAGTCCAGTCCGAGTGTGTATCTACTGATGACTACATATCTGCGCCTCGACCCTTTAAAACGTAATTGAAACTAGATATTATATGTAAAATCTTCTATTTTTTTTTCACATTGATACTAAGTTTATTTTAGTAATGATTATATTTTTAACATTAATATATATCTAATGGTTGTCTGTATTATATAATTAATCAGTCTATAAGACCACCCTTCCATTCATCAATCTATTGATGTTTTAATTCATAGGCATAGTAAAATACTACTACCACTTTTGTTGGTCAGATAGCATGCATAAAATCAACTTGATGGTTTACTTGACATACTACAGCAACATAATATGTCGTAAAAATTTACAACTTGAGTGTTCCTACCTCATAATCTTATTTTATATGTTAATTTTTAGTCAATGTTTGAATAAACTAAGTATACTTTATTATTTTTGCACATAAATATTCTCATATATTTGAAGAAAATCTAATTTTCTACCTTTGTTTTATTTAGACTAATTATAGATTATATTGTTTAATGATGGAAAATCTTTTGAAAATATTTGACGATAATTTACTGTATAATATCTATGAAAGGAAAGTTATTTACATAAATAAATTGAGAGAGGGAGAAATAAAGAGAACTTTATGCATAATAATGCCTATAGGAAGTGTATTAAATCCATCTGAGTATATTAACTTCTTGTTGTGATTTTATATAGGCCAAAACAATCAGCTGTAGTTACTCGTAGTACTTTAATAAATAAGGTAAAGCTTTTTATTGTATTACAACTAATTTGTTCACATTATAACGTTTCATGATATATTGTTGTTCACAAGCTCAACGAGATTCAATTGAAAAGTTAATCCGTACCTCCACGTAAGTAAAATGAAAAATAAAAGCATTTGAAGCCTTTTATAATGGTGAAGATCTTGTGAACTAGACGATAATTGGACGGACATGTAACAACACAGTCAATATACGTTGAAAGTACTAAAATCATTCATCGCTATGCAGGGCTTTAAGGAGGCCAAGAGATTCTTTCAACTCGTCATATCCAATGCAATAAGTTATCTATTGCTCGATGAGGCAAAGGTTTCATCCTTGTCAGTAGGTTTCCTTACTATATAATAATATAACTTGATATTTCTAAGTGAGATAACATGTTATAGGGTTAGATGAGTATTCAGCTAGTTGATCATAAACGGAAGAAATCTTCAGGAACTCCTTTTAGTCAGTAAGGGATTTGCAATCCCTAACGAACCTATCTGTACAGTACATATTACTTCATGTGGTCTTGAGTTATATCCCTCCCAATCATCTTTCCTATCAGGGGTCTCTTGAAGAACTTTTTCTTATATTTTGAAATTATTTAATGTTCAGCTATACAAACCAAATAAAGCTTTTAGTTGAAAATTTTGAAAGGGTACAATAATAATAACTTTATTATAATTTATCTATGAAATCTAATTGAAATTTTTTATAATTTTATTTGGTTTTTGAAATCGGATATTATACCCTCTAAAAGACAAAATTAATTTTCAAAAATTGCTACTGCTACATTCAAAGTATAAATTTTGTTGCTAAAAAAAAATAAAGAATAAACACCAATTATGAACAACAGTCCAACAGCTTCTGAAACAATCATTTTTGTAGACAGATTGACATATATTAAAATAAAAGAATAAAAGAAAAACACACACACAAAAGACACAACTTTCAGATTCCAAGACGTAAACAAATTGAAAAAGTAAAAATTGAACTTTCAATGTAACAATTCCTTAAGTAAAGACATTGAAAAGAAATAGGAAACAAACTTGACCCCATCAAATTTCATAAATGAAATGCCGTAGTAAGACCTTAATATTTAATTCTTTTAAAGTCTTAAATTTAATATTTATCAATATTGGAAGCAAATTAATTAAGAAAGACAACTATTTTAAAATACTAAACCAATTTATGATTGGTAAACTTTTCCAGATATTGTTAAAAAGACACACATATAAACCACCAAGAACACAGATATTCACACAGAAATATATATATTTATAACAGATTAACAATTATTTAAAACCTAAAATAGTTGCAAACTTTATAATCTGTGATTAATTAATAGTCGTGGTTGGTTATACCAAAACCGGTTAAATCTTAATCTAAACTCTATTTAATACCGCATAAATAGAGCAGGACATAATGATTTTTAGCTCTGAAACCAAAATTTGGAATTTTTTGATGTTTGAAGTTATGTATATTGAGTCAATGTCCTTAACTAAGAGTTGTTTTTCCAAAAAATGTTTTTGGATGTCGTGTGAATTCGCCAATTGCTCAATTCGTGTAATGAAAAATATAAAGGATAAAGACGTCAGAGGGATATGTTGTGTTAATGATATAGATTTAAGTGATGTAAATGGCAGCCAGTGTAACAGAGCCCTAAATTAAAAAAAGTTATTCTAGTAACAGAATCTGTAGTCCCACAGGTTACACGTGATCATACTTAGTAACGCAATGTATATGTGACTTGTTCACAAAAACCACAGATTTATCAGCGAGGAATGTCTAAGTTACAAACACAGCTTAGCAAAACGTGCACGCAATTTATTGTAACATTCATCAGGCTATAAATCACGTATTCTACTTCACACGTCCTCACACCCTAAAGCACCTCTCTTAGTATAAAAGCATTTGTCCTGATTTATAGTTTTTTTACTTATCACCAAAAAAAGATCTGTAATTCTGATTGTTAAGAATTTGCCTACTTTCAACAATAAAATTGTATTTATAGCAATATATATTCAAATTTACTCCATGCATTAAGACATCTTAATACTAACTGTATTAATTAATTACGTGAAACGAGTATTTTGGTTGCCATAACTTGTTAGAATGTTATAATTACCATATTTACGTAAATAAATTAACAATAATAAAACAAACTATGTAAACGTTCTCATAAATCCATTCACAGTCGAAAATGTTAGTTGTCGGTAAAAAAGTGAAATTGACGTAAGGATTCTGTATTTGAAAACCCAAAGTTGCTTAGCTTCTTCCTTAAACGCGTCCTTGGAGTTAATCTCCAAGTTCCATTTTTGGTTTGTTTCTAACTATCCAGAACCTTAATATAATTTTATTTACAATTTTGCACAAGTGTTTGTGTTAATAAAATTCAAACTAACTTAAGAATAGGAATTTTATTTTAGAGATAGCGATCAATATATTTTTTAGGTCCTTAGTGGCTAAAAATGAGCTAATCTTATAAAAAATCTTTAGAAGAATTTTATAAAAAAATGAAATTATATTTTTATTTCTTATAGCAGGTACACAGGAAAATATGAAGAGAAAAAATCAACATAAATCAAGGATCCCAAATATGACCACATCCCAATTTGATAGAAAACTGGATATGTGACCACAGAACAAACACACATCATAAAAATAAAAGCCTGGTTCAATGGACTTCATGACTGATATATCACACATGACATCCATTTTTGACCAATCAATTACTTTCTCTACACTACGCATACGCATGAAAGGAAAATGAGGTACATTAATGGCGGTAAGAAAAGTGTAAAATGTTTTGTCCTGTTGTGTGATCACATCAGTCTTATACTTGGTCTATCGGTTAACCTGTCGGGTTAAATTGATAAACTGTCGTTTAGTGTTGTACTTCTGTGATGGTAAGAAATGTGTAAATTGTTTTGTCCTGTTGTGTGATCACATCAGTCTTATACTTGGTCTATCGGTTAACCTGTCGGGTTAAATTGATAAACTGTCGTTTAGTGTTGTACTTCTGTTATGGTATGAAATGTGTAAATTGTTTTGTCCTGTTGTGTGATCACATCAGTCTTATACTTGGTCTATCGGTTAACCTGTCGGGTTAAATTGATAAACTGTCGTTTAGTGTTGTACTTTTCTGATGGTAAGAAATGTGTAAATTGTTTTGTGCTGTTGTGTGATCACATCAGTCTTATACTTGGTCCATCGGTTAACCTGTCGCGTTAAATTGAAAACTGTCGTTTAGTTTTGTACTTCTGTGATGGTAAGAAATGTGTAAATTGTTTTGTCCTGTTGTGTGATCACATCACTCTTATACTTGGTCTATCGGTTAACTTGTCGGGTTAAAATGATAAACTGTCGTTTAGTTTTGTACTTCTGTGATGGTAAGAAATGTGTAAATTGTTTTGTCCTGTTGTGTGATCTCATCAGTCTTATACTTGGTCTATCGGTTAACCTGTCGGGTTAAATTGATAAACTGTCGTTTAGTTTTGTACTTCTGTGATGGTAAGAAATGTGTAAATTGTTTTGTCCTGTTGTGTGATCACATCAGTCTTATACTTGGTCTATCGGTTAACTTGTCGGGTTAAAATGATAAACTGTCGTTTAGTTTTGTACTTCTGTGATGGTAAGAAATGTGTAAATTGTTTTGTCCTGTTGTGTGATCACATCAGTCTTATACTTGGTCTATCGGTTAACTTGTCGGGTTAAAATGATAAACTGTCGTTTAGTTTTGTACTTCTGTGATGGTAAGAAATGTGTAAATTGTTTTGTCCTGTTGTGTGATCTCATCAGTCTTATACTTGGTCTATCGGTTAACCTGTCGGGTTAAATTGATAAACTGTCGTTTAGTTTTGTACTTCTGTGATGGTAAGAAATGTGTAAATTGTTTTGTCCTGTTGTGTGATCACATCAGTCTTATACTTGGTCTATCGGTTAACTTGTCGGGTTAAAATGATAAACTGTCGTTTAGTTTTGTACTTCTGTGATGGTAAGAAATGTGTAAATTGTTTTGTCCTGTTGTGTGATCACATCAGTCTTATACTTGGTCTATCGGTTAACTTGTCGGGTTAAAATGATAAACTGTCGTTTAGTTTTGTACTTCTGTAATGGTAAGAAATGTGTAAATTGTTTTGTCCTGTTGTGTGATCACATCAGTCTTATACTTGGTCTATCGGTTAACTTGTCGGGTTAAATTGATAAACTGTCGTTTAGTGTTGTACTTCTGTGATGGTAAGAAATGTGTAAATTGTTTTGTCCTGTTGTGTGATCACATCAGTCTTATACTTGGTCTATCGGTTAACCTGTCGGGTTAAATTGATAAACTGTCGTTTAGTGTTGTACTTCTGTGATGGTAAGAAATGGGTAAATTGTTTTGTACTGTTGTGTGATCACATCAGTCTTATACTTGGTCTATCGGTTAACCTGTCGGGTTAAATTGATAAACTGTCGTTTAGTGTTGTACTTCTGTGATGGTAAGAAATGTGTAAATTGTTTTGTCCTGTTGTGTGATCACATCAGTCTTATACTTGGTCTATCGGTCAACTTGTCGGGTTAAATTGATAAACTGTCGTTTAGTGTTGTACTTCTGTGATGGTAAGAAATGTGTAAATTGTTTTGTCCTGTTGTGTGATCACATCAGTCTTATACTTGGTCTATCGGTTAACTTGTCGGGTTAAATTGATAAACTGTCGTTTAGTGTTGTACTTCTGTGATGGTAAGAAATGTGTAAATTGTTTTGTCCTGTTGTGTGATCACATCAGTCTTATACTTGGTCTATCGGTTAACCTGTCGGGTTAAATTGATATACTGTCGTTTAGTGTTGTACTTCTGTGATGGTAAGAAATGTGTAAATTGTTTTGTCCTGTTGTGTGATCACATCAGTCTTATACTTGGTCTATCGGTTAACCTGTCGGGTTAAATTGATAAACTGTCGTTTAGTGTTGTACTTCTGTGATGGTAAGAAATGTGTAAATTGTTTTGTCCTGTTGTGTGATCACATCAGTCTTATACTTGGTCTATCGGTTAACCTGTCGGGTTAAATTGATAAACTGTCGTTTAGTGTTGTACTTCTGTGATGGTAAGAAATGTGTAAATTGTGCTGTCCTATTGTGTGGTCACATCATTTTTATACTTGGTCTACCGTTGACAAAAAGGACACGGCACCATTGATAAAGTCACATTGTATAATTATTACGTACTTAGTATGAAAAGTGATTTCATCAGTAAAAAAACCTCATTGACTGTACCATTTGAAGTTATCATCCAAGACGGGAGTATTGACAGAGACTGACAGATCTCGTACTAACTTCGGTGCAGGCGCGAGAAGTATGTGATAAAACAACCTTAAAAATTCGCATCTGTATTCCAAGCTAAAGTCATGGCATACCGTAAAGCCCACAACTGTTCCTAGATGATGGATACAACAATGCACATATCTTTATTCTTTATCAGATCGGACAGTCAGGCTGGTATAACGTTTGTAAGCTCACACGAACACTACTATTCACTAGTGTAGGATTGTTGCCTAACCTTAACCAAGCTTTCGACCTAAATCCAGATAAAACTTAGGTGGATACTAGGCTACAGAGAATACGAAGGAAACGAAAAAGGAGATAAACTGTCAAAAAATGAGACCAAGAGATGGTTCATTGGCCTGATTGGGAATAACTAAAGCCGTAGCAAAAGATAGCCGAAAACAATGGCTAAACACAAAAAATTGAAACTCGTCCCAGATGTGACCTTTGAATGAAGAATCAACATAGCTAGGAAAATACTGACCTTAACCAGGGGAGTAGACATACTCTAGTTAAGAATTTAAGAAGTACGTAAAACGTGTATAGGCTGAAGTGTCTAGATGGTAATAACCACATCTATTTATAATAAACATAAAAAATAATGAATATTATGAACAAACTTCTTTACGATTAGGCCAACTGAAGTTGTCGTTTATATTATTTCCATTTCAAAATTTTGGGCCTTAAAAACAGTTTTTAAAAGACATTTAAAAAAAATTTCAATGTAAGATTAAGTAACAGCATGGCTTGTGTTGATACATAGACAGAAAAGGATCCTGATTTCATTTATTGATGGACTCGTTAGTTTTAAGATTACAAGGAGAATAATTTTCCTACCTTACATAACACTTCTGCACATACAATACCGGGTTTCATTATGATTTTGTTTTTTAGTTATACTTAAAAGTACATGTTTAAAATACCACACTGCTAAATTTATTAAGACATAGAACATTTTTGAAGAAGGTAATCATACATATGGCTAACTAAGCTGTAGTTATATTGAGCTTAAAAAACTCAATGTTATTGGTGTCCCATTGTTGTAATATTTTCTGTTTTGTTTTTTTTTAGTGCGTCAATATAGACTATTTTATATCCCATCGCTAGCTAGACTGTAGCTATATTGGATTTTAAATACACATTTATTGTTAGTAGCGTTACAGATCCTGTATGATTTACTGACATTTCTTAGTTTATCAATATTGTTTTTACGACACGTACCTAAATAGGTTGTAGCCATATTGAGTTTAAAAGAACCGTTTATTATTAGTGATCTCCCAAATAGTGTATAATTTACTGTTGTTTATGAGTAATATCGTAAGTCACGTCGCTAGCTAGGTTGTAGCTATATTGAGTTTAAAATAACCGTTTATTATTAGTGATCTCCCAAATAGTGTATAATTTACTGTTATTTTTAAGTTTATGAGTAATATCGTAAATCACGTCGCTAGCTAGGTTAGTGGTGTCCCAGAGACTGATTTACTTATTGTTAGTTCTAGGTACTGTATATAATTATTGATGTTCGTCACATTGCGAGCTTCGCACACAAGAGCCATTATTGGATATACAAAAAAAAGATTAGCCATTTAGATATATAATTTCTGGAACATGTAATGTAAATAAGAGTAACATGTATTGTTTACATTTATTGCAAATGGTAAACTTATCACCAAAACGTCTGTATTATTAAACATTGTTAAACAATCGTGACAATTCCTATACATGCAATTAATTTATCTTCTTTTTATTTTCCTTCCTCTGGAGTTATTCAAGATTTCACAAAAGAAATACTCTGTTTCAGAAATTATCAAGATACATTAAATAAACATTTGTAGTACAATACATATAAAGTACACTTATGTCATAAAACAATGAACAAACGTGTTGATATATTATCGTATTACTTCATCGACATTATTGTGCACGTTTATATGTACATTCGTCTTAATTAATCAAAGTTAATTAATGTGCATTATACGACGTATAAGATTTTCTCCCTTTAATTATGTTCGTTACGTTACCTTTGTTGAATAGTTAATTCCATACCTTTGAAAACTGAGAAACTAATTTATCTACGGGTTTGTACAGCTTTCACAATTGTGAAAGAAGGTTAGGTTTACAAGGAATTAGCTCTAGTTTTACATAACATAAAGGTATTTGTTCAAAGGATTTGACTTCAAAAACACGCACGGCTTTAAACCTTGATTCATTACAATTAAAATTAAACGCAGAAACATATATTCTTGTTCATCAGCTGATAACTCTATACTACATTCACCTCTATAATAACTAATTTTACTTTGTTTATATTAATAATAATTCTTGTATATCAATTATGCCTTGTAGAAAATACTTAAATTAGAATGTTAAAAGTGAACACTTCAATTTATTATTGAAGGTTTTTTTACGATACTGCAGGATCACAGACAAAAAGTTTTGCTTAATGTATTTAAGTTGTAAAATGTAAAGAGCTTTCAAACTAGAAAATAACTAATAATTAGTTCAAAACAAATTAGCAATCTAATTATTATTTTTAACCGAAATACAGTCAAAAGTTTAAAAAAATCAATAATCTGGTTAAGGGCCTAAAAGTGCTTGACTACTTTTCTGTGGTCGTAATTAATTCAACCGTCACTACCAATTGTAGCTCTCTAGACCTCATAATTATGTGTTAACACCGTAACGTTTTTGACAACATGAAGTTTGAGAAATTAAAAGTCTCATACTTCAAACAATTGCTGTAATCACTAAGTATACCATTAAAAACACAATTGTTGCACAAAACAGATTGTATTTGCGACCGATTTTTCAATATACAATAAACATGTAATTAGTTATTAATATATTAAGACTAATCGAACAGAATATATATCGTAATTGGGGGGTTTATTTTATATAAAAATATACACCTGTAAACGACGATCTTTGAAAAAAATAATTTTAATTTCAAACACCTAGAAGAAAGTGGTGAAAGAGTTTTTCGTTTTAAGAGAAAAGGAACAGGAAACCGAAGAAAAAAAAATTAATTCAAGAATAATTGAAATATTAGATTTGAAAAAAAAAAAAAAAAAACATTACAATGACTTACTCAGATAATTCATCTCGGGAAACCTCAAATCAAGTTTGTTTGGAACAAGAAGAAGAGCAATCCATCAACAATTTTAAGTATTATACACCATTTAAGAGTTATGCCGATTTTATTAAATTTGATCAAAATTGTACATTTACAAGATGGGACATGAAAACCAGGTATTTAAAGCGTGTTATCCCTACTCTTGGGGAAGAATTGACGTCACAATAGCAGTTTGGGGATCTACAATTTTGGAAGTAATAATTTTAGAATTAATATTTTAATAAATAATTATTAAAGGAATAAGTAATGAGGTAAAACGATAAAATAAGATGAATATTACATTAAGAAAGTGTGTTAGCAACAATAATAATATGACAACGTTTGAATAATAAAAACGTATAATCCAAAAAAAGTGATGTAATTCCGATTTTCCAAGAGTAGGTGTAAAATTAAAATTATTTAAAACATCCTTTAATCTATTCCGTTTGTTGATTGTGCGTTCAATTTGAGGGTTCGATTTATTTAAAATTATTTATGATACAAATAATATCTTAAAGATAAATCGAGTTATAACAAAAGGACACTATATTATCCTTTTTATAAAATAAGAAACATGTGGAGTTTGCAAGAGGCTGGTGCAAGTATGCCATTATCGCCTTAGTGTAATTATTATAGTGTTGTAGATTGAATGTTTATGGTGTCCATCACCATTTAGTTACAGATATAAAATAAATGAAGTTCAGAAAAAACCTAAATAATTCTTATTAACTTGTGTCTTTTGCCACTTGTATATATATATATATATATATATATATATATATATATATATATATATATATATATGATTACGTTTTAAATTTTATTGTTTACTATAAAATGTCCTTAATTAGATGATTTTTCTAGAAAATACATAATTTGTTAGAAAAATTAGAATTTTTGAATTTACTTCATTCATAAAATACATACAAACAAACAAAAAATAAATAAATAAAACACAGTTTTTGAACTCATTTCTAATAAAATCGGTTAATACACAGATTATAAGAGAAAATAGAGTTTCAATAAGTGATGTTACTCACTAAGAAATGTCTTTCTTTCATTTCTATATGTTGGTCAATAACTTTTAAGCCATTGTTTTTGTGATGGTGACTTTTTTCCAATCAACTGGTAAGCTACATCGGAAGAACTTATCTTATTTTTTCAAAACTGTATGTTTCTTTTTAGTTGACGTCTCATTTCCCCGTTCTTATCTCTCTTTATATTAAAAGACAGCAAAACCTAAACTTATGTCATTGTAATCATGTCGTTATGTTACTTCACTTATTTGTTACCTTTAAAAATGTATCACGAAGCAAATTTTGTTTCGCTTAGTGTTGTTCGTGTTTCAAGAATTTAGTCGAAGTTAAATATAATCTTCATTTAAATATTTATATAGATGTCTGTATGATGTTCCTAATTATCCTTCAATTTCAGAGTAATGTAAGATCGCTTATTAGGCGGATAGTGTAGGAGTTATGGATTGACATTGATACAAATATGATTTAATATTTATCTAAGGATGATGACAGAGGATTTACCTGCTTAATGTGAAGACACATTGGTGGATCGTTTGAGCGTTTCCTATGAAACATTTCATGACTAATAGATATTTGCTGTATTTATTATCATTATCCAAGTAGTATATTTCAATTTATATGTTTATATGATTGATATTTTTGTTGTTATGTTTAATTGTTTATGTATACGACTGTTGTGTTTAGCCTAGTTTTTATATTTTCTATCGATTGTATTATAATGAACCGTTATTGACTGTATTTAAATTACATTGAATGTCTAATTGTCTACATTATCAATGCTATGGTCTACTTTACCATTCCTACATGTTAGAGACTGTGTCGCATCTCTGTGGCTCAGCTTCTTGGAATGGTTTTTTTCTGTAAACCACAGAAGATGATGTTATAATATGAAACGTCGTGTGTTTTTTCGATTTGTTGGTTCTTATCTTTCCGAAAGTTTTGATCGTTTTAATTTAATTATAACATAGGCCTACAAGATAATAAATTGAATAGTAGGCCTATCATATATAAAAATCAATCTTTAAAGATAATGAAATTTGAGATGGAGTGAATGTAACAAATACTATAAAAAGTCTTTTGAAGTTACTAAATCAGAACGTAATATTAAATAATTAAACAAGTAGTATGATTGGAGCAGGTAGTTCAAAGTTTGGTTGAAACTTGTATAATTAGAGTCTGTACCTCGATCTTTCAAGTGTTGTAACTTTGAGATATCCATATCCAACTCTTGTTAAACTACCTGTCTTTCAACATTTCAAAAAAATATAAAGCAACTTGACTCAATCGTTAGCCCATCATCCTTTTTTTATTACAAAATTTTAGAGGGTATGGAAGAATTCTGTTCTATTTGCTTTTGGAAGGGTACACAATTAGGTATTTTATCTAATATTGTAAAATAACCTTTACAACTAATACAACGTAATATACCTTATTAATTATAAGAGAAAATTTAAGCAATTTTAATATTTCTTCATTAATTATGTTATACAAAGACAGTTTTAAAAATAAAAGAACATTATGATTACAATAAATTAAACAATAATAAACTGAAATAAATTATTTAGAACATATGTCAAATATCGACGTAGAATTTGATCTACATTGCATTTTGAAGTTGCATTTGATTGTTTCAAAACGGTTCCCTTACTTCCTTACTTACAATATGTCTATTTTATACATGAAAAAAGGAATGTTATTTTCTTCTTGTTTTTTCTTTTAGTATATAGTTTACGTTCGTCTTATATAAAATTTGTACACATCATATTTGTACTGATAATAAGGAATTGAATGATTAAATTCACGTTTTTCAATTCTAAAACTAAATTTAGAAAAAAAAAGTACTTATATTTCCAAACAGATTGCGTGTAGTCATTATTTGTTGTTGGTGATATATGAATTTAACAAGACAAGATAAAATAATATTTCAGTTATTAAATTTCTTTGAAAGAAAGTATAAATAATTTGTGAAAACTTATTTAAGTATGACAAATTCATCATCTATCTGTCCATACTATTATCCTGTCTACTCTTATATTTTGATAATCACAAAACCAATTTAATTATTGACTTAATTTGGAATGGGAGTGAAAAAAAAATGACGTGTGGAAGCATATTGAAATGTGAAAAAAAAGAATGAAATTTTAGGCCAAAAATAATAAACAAACGAACTAAATTTAGCGAGGTATCCTCGTACATACCTTGTGACATTTTTGAATTACATAATAACAATTGGTAAATGTTTAAAGAATCATACATTTTTTATGCTATCTAAAGAAATATACAACGGAAATTTCTTGCAAATAAAACTAATTATATTGTTGGTTTAATTAATATTTTACTTTTAAAAGTAATAATCCTTGAATATATTACTAATTTAGAGTATCCTACGTATATAATAAATATAAAAAACTTAAGAAAGTGCCATATAAATACTCGTTGATATCCTAAATCGTCCTCTAACTTAGAGTATTTAAAAAAAACACAAAAGTCATTTTTTAAACAAATATATCATTTTATCATAAAAGTTGTTATACACATTTCTACTGGAAACTAGCTTTCAGTAACTCAAGAGTTTACAGATATTGTATGTGTATTTATTTTTATCTCAAGAGATAAAAAGTTTTAATCAAACTTTATATCACAATAAAACTTGGCTAACCTTTGTAAAATTGCAAACTTTTAAAAAGAAGAATTGTACGAGTTTAATGTTTCATAAACCTTCAAAAATACGAAACGATTGTTGCTAACATCAACACAATTACTTACGTAAGGAATATTAACATTTTACTTTTACTTTTTGTCGTTGGTTTATTTTCATTAACGGTATGTTTTTAATTGATGTTAAGTGTAAAACTTTTTAACCTTATAAAAGTATTCAGAAGTCCTTAGAAGTGACTGAAATAAAACCACGGCTCAATTTTCATTGTCCCGCGCGGAGTCATTGGTGAGCCTCCGTCACTTAAATCAACCTGGGCCACCCAGTGATTTAACTTTCACCCTTGCCTTAATTATTTAATCCCACATTTTAAAAATAATGCAAATTATTATAACAAATACAAGGTTTTTGTGTTTTAAGTGGTACTAAATCAGAAATAACAGCAATTCGTTTATGTATTTCTGTGATGAAGTGTATTTCAAATTATTTTTAACTTTAAAATGTTATTTTTTATAAAAGCCTTACATTGAAGATTTTTGTAATAACTGTTTTGTTATTATTAATTCTTTTGCTTTATTTTTCCGTATGCAACAATAAATTCGTTCCCCATTCAAACTTAGCCAAACACGTTCGGAACTTATTTTACGGATCGTCTTCACTTGTAAGCTTCAATAAAAATAATAATAAATACAAAGTTTATTATATATTTGTGTATGATATATCTTCACCTTTCTAGAATATTCTTTTAGAGAACGTAGTTATGTAGTTAATTTTATGATTTCTCCAGAGTTTAAACTTTGACTACAGATAAAGCTTTAACTATTATCATTTTCATTGTTAGCTACGCCTTTAATATTCTAAATATTATCATTAACAAATAAAATGTTTAGTTGTTTTATGATGTAATATGAGTTTTACGTTGTTCAACTGAGGTTAAAATCAAATTCTAGTGCATTTCACATAAGTAAAACAATAAATATATATTATTCTTAAAAAGTCAAATTTCATTCATTTTGTATGGTTTCCGTGAAAAATTAAATTAAATTAAAGCTACTGAATTTAGAGTTGACAAAATATGTTAAATCATGTAACAAAACACCATGTTGTTATTTTAAAGAAATTACCCAAAACAAATATGGCGGCCACAAATTTAACAAATCAAAAAACGTATAATAAGTAATTATACACAAACTTCATTTAATCACCAATTGATATGACAAAAACTGTGAAAATGTAGGTGAGGGGTTGTTTTATGGCCACTCTGTATATTAAATTGTCTTCCCTCTCTTTGCTCTTGTCAATGTTTCGGCCCTGGCGAACCTGAAAGCTGTGTACATGTGAGAAAGCCTCTACTCACTACGTCTTTGTCGATGGATCTCGGAACTATACAAACATACCATTTTCTATGGAAGTTAGGGTTAGAAATTACTTATTTTTTATAATAAGTTCGCTATTTGTCGTCGTAGAGGAGGAGTTAGTACCATCACATGCAGAATTAGAAAGTAATCATTTTTATCTAATAAGTGTGTTATAAGTCTAATAACAAAAGATATGTGTTAAAAGAAACTTTTTAAAATCGCTACCATTTTTCAATTCAATCAACATCATTTTTATTATTAATTCTATAATTATTCTGAATTCAATTGAGTCCTATATAAGCAAAATATAGTCCTCGATACCAATATTCATATTCTAATCTTAATTTTGGTGCCCACTCTCGTGCTTATATACAGACACAACGACGACTACAAACGAAAGACAAGTCGAAAATAGCTTCATTTCTTCAATAAGTCTTTGAAACGTGAAGATCGGTTAAAAACTTTACCTTTTACTCAGCAATTAACACAGTTAACCTGTACTTCTTGCACTGGGTAATCATATATATTAGAACAATAATGTCCGTCTATGTGACTTTTTTAATAATAAAGTAGTTACTTACTTTATAATCATATGACGCGTTTCGGAACTCGTTCCATCTTCAGAAAATCGCTCTGCTGAGGTCGTTAAAACATCAAAATAAATTATTACACAACACATATATCGCAACACATATACACATACACGCGCACATTAACACAGAAAATATCAACGCGTGTGCACACCATCGAATACGTTTAATACACTGATCCCTAATCTGCAGTACCGCTTATTGTTTGTGTTTCTTATCTATTCCTCTAGCAAAGTCGTACATCAAGTTGGACTTAAAATTCAATTGGTCATTCAACATATGTTCTGGACTTTTTAACTGCGCTTTATATATTTCATATTCCTCTAGCGCGTCCATTTGTTTGCTCTTCTTGCATATGTGAATTGGATGGAAGTTGCTTTCAAAATTAGAATACGAGTGGTTTTCTTCTATAATGTGGCGTGCGTAGTTAGATTTTGCATACGTCACTCTGTTACTTGGAAGATGTTCTTTATATCGTTTTTTAAATTGTCTCCCAGTTTGCCCTATATAGAAACACTCGCATTCATCACAATTGATTCTATATACCCCTGACTTTTGTTCCAATGGTGTTATTTTTTTGGAAAAACTACCGAAAAAACAAAATAAAAAAACCTTCAGATCCACGGAATATGGGGTTATCCTACCTAACATCTTGACAAACACACTGAGGAAGATAGATGTAACCATGTCGTTCCGCACCTCTAACAACATTAGGAATATAATTAAGCCCAAAAAAACAACACCATTGGAACAAAAGTCAGGGGTATATAGAATCAATTGTGATGAATGCGAGTGTTTCTATATAGGGCAAACTGGGAGACAATTTAAAAAACGATATAAAGAACATCTTCCAAGTAACAGAGTGACGTATGCAAAATCTAACTACGCACGCCACATTATAGAAGAAAACCACTCGTATTCTAATTTTGAAAGCAACTTCCATCCAATTCACATATGCAAGAAGAGCAAACAAATGGACGCGCTAGAGGAATATGAAATATATAAAGCGCAGTTAAAAAGTCCAGAACATATGTTGAATGACCAATTGAATTTTAAGTCCAACTTGATGTACGACTTTGCTAGAGGAATAGATAAGAAACACAAACAATAAGCGGTACTGCAGATTAGGGATCAGTGTATTAAACGTATTCGATGGTGTGCACACGCGTTGATATTTTCTGTGTTAATGTGCGCGTGTATGTGTATATGTGTTGCGATATATGTGTTGTGTAATAATTTATTTTAATGTTTTAACGACCTCAGCAGAGCGATTTTCTGAAGATGGAACGAGTTCCGAAACGCGTCATATGATTATAAAGTAAGTAACTACTTTATTATTAAAAAAGTCACATAGACGGACATTATTGTTCTTTTATTATATAAAAAAGAGTGACTTGGATACAAACACAATGAGTTTTAAAATATAGGCTATATTAGTATATTCATCATTTTCACTTTAATAAACCAAGTTTTACAAACACACGCTAATAATTATTAAACATTAAATAAACAGAGACCTCTTAAGAATGAACATTAACAAAGAGATAAAATATTTGAAATCACCAAAATGAAACACAATTTTCCACATTAAAGAATTTATTTCTACAATGCCATGACAAAGTCATCATCCCCAGTTAGTTGTTGTCACATACACATAATCCCTCATAGCACTAGACTGAATCTAGTCGTATGTTAACGTATTGACACTTGTACAACACAGTATAAATAAGTGCTTATTGTAGATAATTATTTTTAGATAGTGTGATGAATATTATTTTATGTTTATGTATGTATTTTCCAGGAAATCCTATGTTGGTTTTAGATTAAGCTTTTCTTATAACATAATAAATGTTTTGACATTTTATCTATTACACTTGCTTAATTTCACTACATAAAACAAAACAGTTGATCCTAAAACAATTAATTAAAAAGAAAGTTCTACTTTCACATTGGTTTGGATCGTAACACGTTATATTTAGCAACATGTAATAGATAAAAATTATAAGGTAATTCACGAAATTGAACATTTTCCTTATTGTTGTTTAAAAGGCGTTTAGAAAAAAAAACTTAAAATACCTCTACGCCTTTACTCTACTGGAGATTTGTTAGGAAA
>OY740773.1:70494870-70588629 GCA_963513935.1 Aphrophora alni
ACAACCCAATTTTTATAGGCGGGGGATAATATACATATGTGATAAAAATAAATTACTTTATTAGTTAATTTAACAATTTCTTAAAATAGTCTTTTATTCACTTGTTCAAAACTTAATCTTAGAAAGAGTGACAGGACTTTAATATACCTTTTCTTTACTTTCAAATTGGTACCATGCTTTATGGTTTTAGTTTAAACATAGCAGTTGGTCAGTTTGTTATAAATGAGCCAGCTATTGTTAATATATATTCCAGTAGATTCAAAGATTTGACAAAAGTATATTTATTATTTTAAATTTAATATTTTGTTTGTCATATAGGCCCTTCATGTAACTATGTGTAGTAAACACTTATTTTTATTTACCTTGAAATAAATTAAAATGGGGAAAGTCGAAATGAAAAAAAAAAACTTTTAAACTGTTTACAAACCCCAACTCCGTATTAAATTCTAAATGTAAGAGATTTTATATCATTATTAAATTTAGCATAAGACGAAAGAGTGAAGTTTTCATCGCTCGTAAAACTTTGAAACTTTATCTTGTCGGTGTTCATTTTCAAGTATTAAACATTTAATTAAGATGAGAAGGGTCTCCTTGCTTTCTAATTGTTTATTTTAATAAGCCGTTTAAAAAATATGCATGAACAGTTTCCAGGTCCAAATAAAATGGTAAATCATCTATTTAAAAATATAAATGTAATGTATTATAGCCTTGCAGTTAAAACCCGAGATATATTGTTTACCGTAGTTTCAATTTAATATTGCTTTTACTTTTCTAATCTACTTTTACTTATGAACATTACTAACACATTTGAATAAGTAGAGTTTAATTTGAATCCATTTTAAATAATGAATATCTGATGCCGTCTCCATTCTTCCTTTAATATCTTCTTTGAAATAGGGAAACGAAGTAGGATGTTTTAATTCATCATTTGGGATATCATTCCTTTGTTTTTGTGTTTGTACAATAATTACGACGAAACACGAATTCACGTTTGCAATAATTGCTGAATTACGATAATTGAACTACTATCGACGAACATGGTTTTTTATACTTGACCTGTTTAAAACGGCAGCTGTTTAAATCAGATAATACACTTTTCCAAGGGATGGTCTCTGTTGTTTCGACTAGAAATACAAGTTGCACTGTTAGATATTAAAGTGTGAGCTAGTACTAAACAGCAGTAATTAAAAAAAAAAGACCATACAAAAACAAAATTCTTGGCCATTTTTTAAAAAATTCATAAAGTTTCTTATTTGACGTTTTCACTAATTGAATCAAAATATTTTCGAGTGTTATTGGATTATAAAAATATGAAAACTGAATTTATTATTTTCATATTCCCAGCGATTTCATCTAAAACTTTCACGTAACTTATATATATATATATATATATATATATATATATATATATATATATATATATAAGATGACTACGGATTGTGTCAGACACATAAGCTCCAAGAGTGGCGAGTGGTAACTACATACGAGTTCATCGATATGTACAGATTAATAATTACTACCACTGTGATAACAATGAATGATAAATCTTAAACAACGCAATCTTATCTTAGCAACAACATTTCTTTCTCCGGCGTCGGTGCAAATGTTACACGAATTCTTCTTTTAGGTTTTCCCATGTCAACCGATCATTCTTCAACTCTAAAATGTCATAATAGTATCATGAGTTCTAAATACCATGGGAAGTATATTTTCTTTTTGTTATCGTCCCATCCGTTCGCTAAGGCCGCACTGCTAAATCTTGTTATTGACTCATTACATCTTCTCCCGATTATCCCCCGAATTAACCGTGCTCAAAAAATGGCAGTTTCTCGCTGATTCTACCCTCGAGTTTTATGTTACTATCCGTTAATTGAATCTTTCGTCTATCTTCCGAAAGTCCCTCAACCGCGTCGTATATGCGTTCCCCCCTTACCGTCTCTGGTTTGTTGATTTTTTCTTCAACAATTTTTATAGGCCAATACGTATACCGTTTGCCAAGTTCGTCATGACTCATTTCCAAACCCGTGTGAATTTTCCACAATTGAATATGTGACCGTAGGAATTCCAAATCAACCTGTGCAGAATCTCCCAGTTAAGTCTTTCCAAATGGCAATTGCTTTGGCCTTGTTTACCGCTTTTATGTCAGCTAATGTCAAATTTATGAAACAATATGTCTTGAAGTGTTGGTATCCCTACACAAATAAAGAATAATTCAACACCTGACACCCATAAATATCAGTTTCGGCTACTTAGTTCACCGAAATCAAAGATAAAAATGCAATGTCAAGTTTGTTGTGAATTATAAACCCGAGAGACTTCTGACGCAATAAGAGAGAAGCAATGTAAATAACAACAACGATCTGTCAGCACTCTATGATCTAATCGCCGCGGCCTTGTGTAATCTTAATTGTTGACGCGTGTTAAATGTAACCGTGTCAGCCGACAATAAGTAGAACAAATTCGTATAGATATGCAATTTCTAAATCTAACACAAATATTTATAGTAGTGTCTATATTTATAATAAGTGCAAACAGAATTCAGCACACCTAAATATTAAATCGAAGTTAGTCTTTTCCTTTTTTTCTTTATCAATTAAAGCAATCATTATTCAATTTAAATATTAATATTTATTCACCTTAAACAAGTCTTGAGATAAAGTTTTAGTATAAATGTTATTTCAAATAAATTAAAGTAGAACTCCAAAAAGAATAGTAGTGAAAATACAACAACGACCCAGTTGGTGAGATGAGTAATGGAGTATTAGTCAGGGCAAAAAACGGGATTTATTCTGATCCAGAGTGAAACTACACGAAATGACTTGTGTCATAGCTCATTTTATTCGTTAGAGTGTCTAGATCAAAGATGTAAACAGTTTTTCCCCAGAACCTTAATAATTTGTTTATTTATTAAATACAAACAATAAGAATGATGTCCGATTAAACGTAATATGAAATAAGAGACGGGGTTCATAAATCGATATAATTTTTTTATTTCAATGTTATTTTTATGTATTTGGGGCTGCTCTTTCTGATTATGATGTCAAAAAAATGCGCATCCTAGAGGGCGCCAAAGGAAAAAATAAATAAGATGTAGGTATTGACAAATTAAAATTAAATGAAATGAGGAATTATTTTGGTCAATTCATGCCATTCTTCGATTTCAATGCCATTTTTTAAGTTTTCTGGTTCGCTCGTTCCGATACTGATACCAATATTGTGCGAATCGTAGAGGGCGCCACCGGCAAAACTATTACAAGATGAAAATGGTGACAGATTAACATTATACGAAATGATGCTATTTTTCCATAAATTGATGTAATTTTTTTATGGTCTTTGGGTCCCTTGTTCCGATGCTGATGTCCACAATGTTCCGATCTGATAGGGCGCCACAGACAAAAACAATAAAAGGTGAAATTGATGAGAAACCAACATAGCAAAAAATCAAGCATTATTTACATTAATTATTGTGTTTTGATTTCAAAGTGAAGAGAACATGAAAATTTCCGACATCAGCATCGGAACAAGCGACCCAAAGACCATAAAAAAATTACATCAATTTATGGAAAAATAGCATCATTTCATATAATGTTAATCTGTCACCATTTTCACCTTGTAATAGTTGATTACGTGGGGTTGGCTCGACGTGGGTTTAGCTCGACACTAGTATACCGTGGGGTTGGCTCGACACTTTGGGGAACTAGGGTCATCTGTTCAAACTCCTGCTAATGAGCAACCCTTCTTGGAATTGGAGGTGAATTGGAAACACGAAAGAACTCCGCATATAAAATGTATTCAACCTAATATTATATTTGTTTCTGCTTATATAGACATGTGAAAATTTTTGTCAGATCCTCGTTCATCATCTATTATTATTATTATTATTATTGTCATAATAGTGTTTTATACACAGCTTAGTATGTGGTTTGGACAATAACCTTACATTCCACGAACAGATTTTTGAAATAATCAATCAACTAATTCGGTTTTTATTTCCTTAATGAATTGAGTGCAAGTTAGTCAATGCCTGTGAACTATTTATTTGAATCTGTTAAAAAAAAAAAAAAAAAATTAAGCGTAATGTAACAAATTTGAGATAATTATAATATACATTCATGCTATGATTTTTGACAAAAATGGGAAGAACGGAAGGACAAAATATTATTTTTTTAAATAATAAAAGCGACAAAATGTGTTGACAATGCTTAATGAAAATTCATCTCTGTAACAATACTTTCCTTTATAATAAGCACGTTTAAAATAATATTCAGCCCATTTCAATTTATTATGTTATATATTTTTCATTGTCATAATTTAATTCTTGAAACACTCATTTCCTAAAATTTCCTTTGTTGCACGAATAATGAAACATCTTCATTCCGTTCTCATACAATACCCTTGGTAGACAATTGGTGATATTTATAGCAGTGAGATTGTTGATGGACTGTTTTAAAGGAATGTATCTGACATCTTTCGTGTGCTGAGTCAACAGCTTTCTCCATTTCATTTATAAAACTCAATTACACTCAACTTAAATGAAAACGTCACAGTTTTTATCTTTGAAGAAATATGATGACATTTTTATTGTTAAATATTGAGAATTGTTTAATGTATAATTAAATTTGATTTAATGAGTTTTAATAGTGTATTTAGTTCAACTTATATAATTTATTGGAATCAGATATGAAACTAAATTACCAGAAATTATTTTGTAGTAGGCTTACAATATACCAGAAACATTTGTTTATATATACCAACAGTAATTTAAAAAATGGTTTTAATAAAATCATATTTTTAGGGTTCGTAAGTAAGTCAAGTGTCTGTGAGTCTGTAAGCCGCAACCATTTTACACAGACAAGACAATAAATTTTACATATTTCAAATTTTGCATCTATATTCTTTATATTGTCTTGCATATGGGACAAATATAGCAGAAACAAAAAATAATAACCTTGGGGGCAATTAAGGGGCAAAACTATCGAGTTGAAATTATTTATTTGAAAATATGCGTGGGTATCAAATAAAATTAGAAATTATTCTTATTACTAATATATATGTTTATTTAATATTCCAAAATTCCTGCAGCACCTTTCCTTGATCAATCCTGGACTACTCACCACATTTCCTCCCTCCCAAGGGTTTATATATCATTATAGCATCAATGACATCTGCCTTGCTTTGGCAAGGTAAGAAAATTCCTGAGTTTTCCAGATCTGTCTTTAAAAAGAACTTAGACTCTATTTTTAATTAGAACTATCCTAATTCCTAAAAGAACCCCGGTAAGTACTCAGATAACGTCCTCTCTTACAAAAGACTAGGTTTACTATTCTTACTTTACTTTGACTGTAGCACTTCAATTTATCGATTCTACTTTGCATAATGGAGTGCCAGTTGTGTAAGTTATATATATACTAGGCTAAATTTAATTTGTCAGATATCATTCACTTTAAGGTCAATGTGACCTACAAGTCTAAATGCCTAATATTTTTATTCGAAATTAAATTATCGTGCGAATTAATGTATTATATTTATTTTTTCATTAGAATATATATTTTAATTTAGCCGCTCAATGAGAAAATTAAATAAATATTGTGTAGGATTTAAAAGCAGTTTTTGTGAGATGCGAGACAAACAATTCAATACCCATTAAAAGTTGGCTAGCTTTTACACTGATTTTTTTTCATTAGGTTCTGTAGGCAAAAGCAAGGTCTCTTATAATTTCACTTTACTGTCTGTCTGACTGTCTGTCTGTGAAATTAAAACTGCCGCATAAAAAACAGTTATATTATAAATATATACCAATGGACCCCTAGTTGTGAAATTTTAGCACATACTTCACTATTTTATTTAAAACATGGAATTATCAAAATTTACGAATATCACGTTCCGTTAAAAAATGTTTCAAGAGGCTGAAATGAAATTTTCTGGACTTATTTTGCTTTTTATTTAATAGCTATTGTCGTCTATATACTTAAATTTTGAAAGAAATATATATTTGATGTTTTTAAAAAATAAATAATAAATAACGAGACAAATTTGGCAAAAATTTGTATAACATTGAAAAGAGATCTTAAAACTATGGAAGAAAATGTTATCTTTATATGTTATCATATGTCCAAGAACAATTTTCTTTAATGTCAGTTTCCCTAAGACTTCACTAAACCATATTATATATTTTAAACCGTCTAGACCCCATATATTTTAATTTTATTGTCTCTATAACAGAAGATAGGGAAAGTATTCTCTAAAATAAACATGTATTCTCGTAGACGAACATATTAAATTCTTCGTGTTTTATTGAACCGTCAAGTCGTCAGATTAGTGTCTCACGTCTGGCAGCATTTCAAAACAGACTATTATATTTGTGATGTATGTACGACATTGTCAAGCATATAAATAAAAAAAGTGAGGCGGATTAAATTGGCTACTTTCCATAAAATAAAACCAACATTATATATATATATATATATATATATATATATATATATATTGCGTAATGAAATCAAGTCTATGAAAGTGTATATGATTGTAATTTTTTTAAGTAAGAACTGTTAAGCGGAGTAACAGCAATTTCATTTGTGAATATAAATTGTATCAAAAACTTAAGTAGGAACATATTTTTACTTTTCTATATAGTCACCAAGAATATCTAAGCATTTGTTAAGTCGTGGCACTAGCTTTTGGATCCTTCTCATCATAGAACTCAGCCGCCTGAGCATTTAACCAGTTAGAAACTGTTTCTTTCAACACGTCATCATTTTCAAATCGCTTTCCACCAAGATATTCATTGAGTTTAGGAAACACATGAAAGTCTGATGGTGCCAGGTCAGGGTTGTAGGGGGGATGGTCCAGTAATTCCCATCGAAAGTTGACCAGTTGCGTCTTGGTTATTGCTGCGTGAGGCCGAGCGTTACCGGGAAGCAGCACGACGCCGCTAGACAGAAGTCCCCGCCGGCAGTTTTGAATTGCGCGCCTAAGCTTGGTTAGTGTTTCGCAATATCTCTCAGCATTTATTGTCATTCCTCTTGGAAGAAAGTCACAATCGGCGGGTTCATTGATTAACATGGCGACAAACAAAGTAGTGTTACGATAGAACCAACAGTGGCAGAGACATGAAATCAACTAACTGTATAGTTGGGGACTGAGCAAGAGTGGCTAACCTTGAGCGGGTGTCAACGTGACAGCCTGTGCGGTTGATATGCGCAAACCTTAAAAAACGACCTCTCGTATTTGACAAATTATAAAAAAAATCTTTTCATCATTTATACGATCGAAGCAGATTTGAGCAACTTTTATAAATACATACATATAAATATTTATTTAATATAAGTGATCTATAATTTGATGACAAGGGAACGTATAACTTAATATTAATAACACTGCCAAACGTACGAAGTTTGTGCTTGGAACTTTATAAAATATATCTATGATTATTTTATGGTTTTCTATAAATATCAATCTCTAATTTTTTAATTTTCTAATAAATAAAATATCTTTAAAAGCTATACTACTGTTAAGTTCAATTTAACGAGTAAATGTGACAGAACTCTGTATAAATGCCTCCACACTACATTCATAAAGATAAAATATGGCAAATAAAACGTCTACACACCACTACCATATTCTAGCTAAGTATATGAGAATATTTTTCAACTTTTCTTCAAATTTATTAATGAAAACATTTGCTATAAATGGAGACAGACCCATAGCTACCCATAACTGATTCTCGCTATAAAATACCTTAATATATTTTCACTAAACTCAAAAAATTATTATTCAATTTGAACTAAAATTATGAAGTGTGGATGTATTGAATGTAATCATTGTATCAGATTAAATGTAAATTAAAGTTTTGATTTGCGAGTAAATAAAATAATAAATAGAATTACAACTTTCTATGAGTTTATTTTGGAATTTTTTATATTACTTACAGTGAAATTATTATTAAATTTGTTATGAGAAAATGAAATTGATTCGTGTTAGTCTTATTAGGAACCTACAATTTTTAGTTACCCAAAGTTAATATTTTTTTCCTAATGGATGTCCATAACAGTATAATTAAATAAACAAAAACTGTGCAACCGTTTATCCCAAACATCAGTACATGAAACAGACAACGTACATAATCGTAAATACGTCATTTTTTAGGAATTAACTCTCATCACGAAAAATATGAGAGAGACTGGTTGTCACCTCAATACATTCTATGTATACTTTAGGAAGTAAGACGTTGGTTCTTTTTTTTAAATTGAGTCTAAGGCGAAAAACCATTGCAGTCATTATCGCCTTTTGTTCTTTTTTTAAAAAATTCATAGTTCATTTAAGAGAGGCGAACTTTCCAATTTCTTGAAAGTTGATCAGGGAAACACATAAAAATATAGACATAAAGAATTGAGGATTAGGCCTAAAGAGTTCATTCATAAGTCCTTTCATGACACAATAATCTGACGTTGAATTAATCTTGCAGTCCTATCTTTGGAGCTCCGTTAACAATATATTTCTGAAATGATTACTTTCATTGAATCCTCGCTATTTACTGAATGAATTGTTGTCCGAAATTTCTCATTATAAGTTATTTAACGATAATAGAATGATGGTACAAACTTCTGGTTTCAGATTATTTCGAAAAGTTGTAACGACTCGTTAATTTTACAATTTTGGTATTACAAAATGTCTTTCAATCTATATTCCACTTTTACCTTTTCTCGTATATTAAAAGCTGAGCATAATACAGAGTCTGTTTGAATTTACCTCTAACTAATAACAAGATTGGCAAAACATTATTGGAAACATGATTACCCCCTCCACTAGAATACAAGCTGTGAAATTCAATCTAAATATGTAAATTTCTTCCTTTGTTGATAAACGATATCAGAACTAATAAATTACTTGCATTCCGTCACGTGTTTGATATTGTCTAGTTGGTTTCACTATTATGGTATATATTCAATCATAATAAATTAACTAACCACAATCAGTTTACACGAAAATCATTCTAATTAATCATGAAATGAAAACGTTTCCGTTGAAATTTAGCTCGCGGAAAACTCTGCCTAGTTGTATGTCAAAAATCATTAATTCGCTATTCCCTATGTATGTGCGAATATTAAATTATCTTTTGATTTACGTGGTAAAGAAAATATTTTGTAAACAACTTATCATTATCGTTCAGAGGTTATTTAGTAATAATAATAAATCCGGATGTTATTTAGTTATTATAGTGTGATTTAAACAATGCAAGAGAGGTAATTTATATTTTTAAAATATGCATTTCAGATATTTTAGTTTAAGTTTCAAATTTTTTATTTTTAAAAAGTAAAAGTTGATAATTTTAATGCTTTCTTAGATTTTGAAACATGAGGTAATAATAAAACAGAGGTTGTAGATTTTTCGTTAAAAAAAATATTAAACTACGTACTACGTAGCTTATACTAGTTTCGTAAAAATTATAGAGAACTAAATTACTAAAATTAGCATTTAATCAGTTTAGTTTCATTGTTATGCACCTATTTTAATACAAAGGAAATTTCTTACAGTTATTATAGTTTGATAATATCTTAAAGATAAATCGAATGGTTAAAGGAAACAAATGATATGTACAGTAAATAAAATGAAGGATGTGTGAGGCGAGGAGTCTGCAAAAATTCCTGTAATTACAGAGTAATTCAAGATTGAAACTTTTGGTGATATTGCTTTTCCTAAAAGCTTTAATTAGTTTAATATAGGAAAACATGGTAATTATAGAATATTATGTTAGAAAAACATAATGACCATTTAAAGATTACGGTATCAATTAAGATACAGAGGGACAACAAAATCAGTTGTGAATAAAACCTAAAAATGTGGATCGAAACATGGTATTTATTATCTGTATGAATAATATGGATATTTCAAGAATGTTTGTTTACTAGATAATGTTTGTAATTTGTTATAGCTGCCATTTGACGATTTGGTGAAAAATGTAGTGTTTGTTGGAGAAATTGAAATTTCAGGATAGGGTTACTAATACACAAAGATTGTGGAAACAAAATAAAATTAGTACCAATATATACTATCTATACCATAAAAAGATTAAAGTTACTGGTTCAAAAAATTGAAGTTTCCAAAAACAGCAATAAACTTCACCTCGGTAATGTTAAATTTTTTATGAAGACTAAAAGAAATGTTATTTTTTGTTAAAATTTTGTGAATTAGAGATCTTCAAATGGATATTTGTGAAAAATAACTTTATTATTATAGTCTTCGATAAAGCATTGGTCATGTTACATGAAGAATAAAAATGATATAATTGTATTACTTGATTATGTAATAAGTTGAAGTTCTTAAAAGAAGTATAAATCAATTCCATTATAATTGTTAACCTTTCAAAACGTTTCTATACTAACAAGTAACTGAGGTATATCACATAATAATTCTCTATTGTCAGATTAATATATATTTCAAGATTTGTTTCGAAATGTTGTATTTTTTTCGTAAGTCTCACTCATGATTTATTGATTTATTATTTGATTGCTACTTATATGATGATCTTGGTAAATGTAATATCTCTTTGTAAAATTAAAATAAATAAATGTTAGTTGATTTATTTATTGGAAGAAAAAACGTTGAGAAATAACATAATGATGTTCTGCCTATTATCTTTTACTTTAATGTTTACTTCAAGATAGCATTTGTAATAAGATTTGTCTAGATTACACTATTTTTGTTTCAGATGAATTTATATTTTGTCACTAATAGGATGGAACAAATTTTGTTATTAATGAACATAATGGCAAATTAATATTATAACAAATTTAGCGTCAATAAATGAAGGTGAATATGTTACAAAGAATGTTTTTAATTTTAATTTTACATAACTCGCCTAATCAGAATGTATAAACCCAAACAGAAACAATGATATTAAATTTTAATCTTGATTCTATTTATCAATATACTACTTATACATTATTAGTTTTACAATAAATAGATTAATAAAGAAAATAAATCAAATTGTAAAACTCATCTTTCAACTAATAATTTGAATCATTGCTCACTTTTATTTAAGTAAACTCTTTCAGTTTTCCTGTGGTTATAAGACGATATACCTAAAATAAATTTATATTTGATTTATCAACTAATGAATTAGTTTCAAAAACTGGCTACCATTATTCATCAGTAACAACTTTGTTGATATTCACTCTTATGAAATTTGACTCACATTCAATTTATATTCCTCCTACTTTGGGGGAAGATCAAATTAAATTTTAGAATGTCAAGTTTACAAATAAAAAAGAAATAATTTTAATTAGTTTATATATCAGCTAGTTTATGCCTCACTTCAATTTTTTTTCTAATATAAGAAACCATTTAATACAACCAACAACATAATTTAAGATTCCAACGGCATTATTCTCCTGTTCTTGGCAACTATGTAGTTTGATTTGTATCCAAAACCTTATGAATTGCGTATGGTGTACGTATATCCACTCTATCCTCAATTTTCAACACAAGTTTGTTTAGGATTGGCTGAGTCATGTTTGTTAAACCTAACCTATTAAAATCGAAAGTAGATTATGTAATATATTTCATATTCCACGATCGTGATTAAATTTGTGTTTTGTTGTTAAAATACATTAAACATGATTGTTAGGTTTACGATGTGTAAAACTTTATTATATGTCTTCGTCTTTAACTAGGCCTCTTGCAATGGAATTACAGAGCTTTTAATTTTGTCCTTGTAATACAAAATAAATCAATTTACTACAAAATCAAACTACTGGGTCTCGATATTATTTAATTTAAAAGTTAATAAAGTCTCTTGAAGAAGAATCAGGTACTTTATCGGTTTTTAAATTTGTTTTCTTTGAACACATTACAAGATTATAGAGTCAATTCCTCACACACCTATAAAACTCGTCCTTAATAAATTCAACGTTATGTAATCAAGTTAAGGATTTTTTTTTCATTTGTTCCAGGAAAAGAAGAGAATAATAGATTTATCAAGAAAAGTGTCATATTAATAAAAGGTAAAAATCTTAAACGACTGGAGTATATTTTAATTCATTTGACTCCATAAAAAAATTTCAAGCTAAAAATATAAAATATTGTTAACCAATTTAAATAAATGTGGTTGTCGTATAAGGGCCGTTTAATTTCTAAACATCAAATTATTCGTCCATTTTCAAAACTTTTGTCAAGATAAATATAATATAACGATCTAAAATTATTTTATTAAAGAAAATCTTGTTACCCAGACTATAAAATATAAATTAAATATAAACACATAGACGAAATAAGATTTATATTTACTACTGGATATTATAGGGCTCGATTTTAGAAATCACTGGACAGGTTCGTAGCAATTAACATTGGTTTGGTTAAAAATGGTTATCAGTTTAAATAAATGCTTTTAATAGTCGATCGCGCATTTCATTTAAAACTTCTCATATTTATCAGCTTTAAAATTGCCATGAAATAACTCGTACATATTATTAAATAACACTTTAATACCCATAAAAAAAAAATTTAAACGGGGTTTCATCTCTTTCTATATAAGAGTATAAACAACATCCTATGAAAACCATTGTAACGATATCATAATATCACCTATATAAACAATTGATATCATATGACATCTAATACTAAATAATTAAAATAACTTATAAAAAAAAAACTAAATTAAAAAATAGAATAATAATAAATATGAAGGAAAGAACCAATATTAAATTATGAAGGGAAGCGACAGCTGTCACCTGCAGTTAAAAGTGTACGTGTCATTTACAATAGAACCACGATTTCTATAACCTTAGAGAAACACATGGGCTACATAAAAAAAGAACGTCGATAACGGGATCTTAGGGGAACGTAGAGGTTTTTATAAAAAAAGAGAGATCGAAGGGAAAGCCAGCGTCATAACGGCACACCAAGTAGAAAGTTCTAACGGTGCTTCAAAAACACAAAAAACGAAAAGGAGAAAATAGGTCGACCAATCGAATACGATCACACGTTTAAAAAAAGAACGGGAAGATTTAAAACGACCACTAAGAAGCGAAAAAGACACATGTTGAGAAAGTTAGGGAAATTTAAACGAATCAGCGAACAGGGCGCGAAACTCGTGTTCCGAAGAAGGGAGAGAGTTCTACAGGGACCAGGATTTCGAAAAAGGGAGAGTCTTGGAAGGGAAGTCGAGAAGGAAGGTATTGGGGACAGAGAGTCTGCTCTGTGGCCCAGAAAGTTCGATCAACGTTGAAGAAAGAGACAAGACGTCTCCGAGTTAATTTTAAAAAGTTTATTAATTTTGATTAAAGTAAAGTAAAAGAAAAGAAGAAATAGTTAACAGTAAAATTGCAGATTAGAAGTTTTGTGGAGTTTCAAGTCAGATAAATAAAAGGAGTTCGATCGACGAGTGCCAAGGTATTACCATCATCGCAGAGAAGGAAGCTGGAAATTGGATCAACCGAGAGCGCAAGAGAAAGGATTAATAAAAGAATAAAGTGCGTCGAGCAGTGTGGTGGTTTAAAAGAGTCAATTATAGTGTTGTGTAGTGAAATGTGCAAATCGTCCGATTGAAGGGATCAACATTGATAAGTACAAACATTTGTTAATTATTTTAAATTCACCATACAAATTTCACTTTCAATTGAGCCATTAAAAGAACCTATTGACCCGAGATAAGAGATTGTGTTTTGTTAAATACATTTAAAACTGAGCTAGCCTATAAAAATAATAATTTAAATGTTAAAGTAAAATCAATTGGTAAAGAAAAGTATAATAAAATTCTAAATAAGGAGTTAATTATTTGAATAATCGAGTAAAAGTTAAATGTTAAAAATAAAGTAAATTCATATTATAATTGTAGAATCGTTTCATAAAATCATACCAATTTCAGTCAAGATTGAGATAAATTTGTTGTGTAAATATTCAAGGAAAAGACAGACAAAAAGCCTTGAATATTCTTAGAATAGAGAATTAGAAGTTAAAGAACCAAATTATAATAAATAAATTAATATAAGGAATGTTTGATGAATGAATGAACTAGTTAAGTAAGATTTGAATAATTTGATGTACATGTTCCATTATTCTCGATTCATGTTAAAATAAACTGAAAGATTTTATAAAAGGTAAATGTTGTTGTTAAATGAGTAGTAATTAATTAAAAGTAAAAAGAAAGGAGAGTTGATTTGTTATACCATGATAGTTCATTTGTTTTCAGTTTCATTTGGCATCTAAAGAAGGGTAACTATATTGGTTATTAAGCATTAAAGCTTGGCATATAATGGTTGAATTTATTAATAGGCTTTATAGAGTTTCGTCTTTATTCTCTGTTCTATAAGAGAACCAATAGAATATAAGTTTATTTCTACAAATAATATATTGTAAATCAAGCTTGTGTAAATAAATCGATAGTGTAGACTAATATCTTATTGTCTAAATTCAAACCAATTAAATTCGTGTCATAACCTGTTTGCGCATAAACTGTTTAGCCAGAATTTTTTTTTGTGGTGCACTTAATACGAAATTGCATATACTTCCAATTAGAAAGTTGTAAAAATTTATTCTTATGTATTAGTCAAATGCGATATTGGTATTATGGAATAATAACAGAATAACGGATATACTGGTAAATAGGGAGGAAGATGATTGACTCTAGCAATTAATTGTGAATGGAAGTAGGTCAAGATTAGTCTTCTAATATCAGTAGTCCTCATAGTATCACGTCACCTATTAAAACCTAAATATTGTAAGTTCACCCCATTTCCGTGTTTTGCTCTAGTGATTCCAAAACACAACTTAGCAACAGTTACGTGCAATTAATCAGGCTATAAATCACTTGATATTTCCGATTATACTCATATCGATATTATTCTTACGATTAATATAAATGAACGCGGGAAAATTTCTGAAATGCCGAAAAGTTGAATATGAAGTTTGTCTTTTAATAAATAGTCCAAAATAGGTAGGTAAAACAGTGGAAAAACATAAGAGGCACTTTAGGGAGATATATATCTGATGCGTACTTTTCCTACGAGAATATTAATTATTAAATATTTAGTTTCTTTTCTTCAACAGAAGGAACAACACATTCTGTCTGTTATTCAATTTAAAATATAGCAGCCCTGTTTAAGTAAGCTGAATGTTGTACACACATTATTATTCGGAGGCATGTTTGTCTGCTTCCTGAATCTATGGAATGATAAACTATTTATGCTAGAGACCGTAGGTACTTGGTGGTATTCCATTTTAAATAAAATTAAAACAACAATTTTTTTAGTATCAACCACGGACCAAGGACAATGTATAAGTCCTTGACAATGCTTTAACTAGCGAAACCATGGTCGTTAAGTTTCTATTAAAACATTGTGGTTGATACTAAAAAAATTGTTGTTTTAATTTTATTTACTATGGAATGATTATTTTATTAACAACCTGGTAAATTATTATATTATCTGTTAGGATTAGTTTCATTAACTGATTTGTTTCGTTATTTTCAATATAATCCAATTCCTCTTCTTTATCTTGCTCTATATATGTTTTACTTTTTTGTACAAAAATAAAGAAAAGGAAATATAAGTTAAAAACAGGTTATATATTTTTTTTTACATTTTCCCAAACTTTTTCCAAAAGTATAAAAGAACAAGGTAGAAGAAAAATGTCTTTTGTTATTTATCTTACTCTATATATAGACAAAAAATGTGTTTATGGTACAAGAAAAATCTATTTTAAGAATATGTCGTTTTCTATACTAAACCAATGTAATTGATGAATATTTTTCAATCTGTGTGTTACTATATTTTTCAAAAGCCGTTAAAATGTTTTAAAAATAAATATTCCTAAATTTGTTGGGCTCCTAATAACGCTTAAAATAATAATTGTAACTAAGTAAAAACCAATTTTTATTTTTTCTCTATAGGTCATTGAATGGAGTCTCGTTTTTAATTTGTTTACCGATACGCTTTGAGTTACAGTTTTTCGATAAAGAAAAATATCAATGTTTTTTAAAACCTTGGAAACTATCGTTATGTAATATTTTATCAACATTTTACCTCCCCTTTTAGTTCCACTCACACTTATTCTCCAGTGACATCTATGTTTTTAGAAAAAAAACAATAACACATTTAAGATCGCTTACGAAAAAACAGAGATAAAGAAAATCATGGATTACATTTATAGATGAGAAGATATCTTGAATAAAGTGTCATTAATAATGTCAATTTTTTTAAACCACGTCCATTCAAAGTAGATTTAACGCTTAAAAATATATTATTCTTCCACCATAGGTAAGATCATTTTTGTTTTTAACCATAGCCAAAAATAAGAAAAAATGACTATCATTCAAAATTAAAGTAACCTATCATAATAAATATGAAAAGGTATTTACTACAGTAATAACAAATACAGAGATATGTAACCCTTTACTGTTAAATTGCAAGTTAATAAACCATTGAAATATGTTTGCAATACACTACATTTTTATTTTAGTGTCAATTATTATTGTGAGAGGATTGTCAACAAATTTGCTTCCGTCACTAATTCCATTAACGTACAGCATACCCGGGTTTAAAAACCTTCAAAATATTGAAGGATATATTCCACTTAGTTTTAGTTTAATGCTGTTTATATCTCTTTTCTTTGGGGTTAAATGCATTACTTACAGTTACATTTCAACCGAAATTCTTTTCCTTGATTTTACTTATCAAATATATACCTTAACATATTTACTGATAACTCCATAACCGTCGATTTTAGAATACATAGACTAACTGGTTTTAAGTAGCCATATTGTCAATTTAAACAAAATAATTGTTAAAAGCCAATACTTTATTTAACAACAAGCAACTATTAATAAATATATATTTGTAAGATTGTGAGTATTACTTAATAAATGCAGCTGAAAAACTTACAATTGAAATAATAGTCGATATTCATATAGTTTTACAACATACATATGAAAATATAACTACATTTATTTTGTCAGAAAATGTATCTCTTGATTGTAAAAGTCGTTTTATCTATTTCAAATTTCAGTAAGATAAGACCATACAAATATATCATAACTATTTGTTTTTTTACTTTAAGCAACAATTTAGTTTTAATCAAATATTATAAAACTTGATTCACCTTTGTAGAAATTGCCAACTTTCTACTGCATTTAAGCTTTCACAAGCTTTTAAAAACATGAAAGACCGTTGTCAATGTCATTACATTTACATAAGTAAATTTACATTTAACAATTTACCTTCTTTTTCTTATAATTTATTTAGCTTTGGTAGTTATATTTATTTGTCAGCAACAGATGTTAAGTGTAAAACTTGATATCCATAGAAAATGTAAACGTAAAAATAGACATTTGCACTCTCTACTTTACTTTCTATTTTCAAATACATAATTGTAACTACAAATACAAACTAAACGACTTTACCGAAATTAGTTATTAATTAATTGTTGTAAAATATTATAATATGTTTGCCTAACTTTATTATAATATCAAAATCCTCATAAAAAAAAAAAAACAACGTTTGTTAATTTTTATTCTAAACTCTACAAATATATAAATATTTTTATATCAAGAACATTAATATCGATGTTATGTAAGTAATTGAAAAGTAATATAAGTTGAAATTGTGGACACAATTAATTATTTATGGTTTAAAGTACATACTAAAATTTTGACAAGATTTCAATTTATTATCACTTAAGTTTTCATCGACCTGTAATAAATAAAATTAAACAAATGTAATTTCTCAGAAGATGTAGTGAAAGGAGGTTTCCTTGAAATTACAGATAAGCCTAAACATACTCAGCACATTTCGTACTGAAAACGTTAACTATGATAACATTGGGCACTAAACTCTGTCTTACGACTCTAGTTTCTCAGCAGCATAGGGCTGATCCCAAAAAGTAGGTTGAAATTATCCCTGAAAATTACTCCACGAATTGCTTTGTGGCAAAATAAATGAATCGAGAAAATTTTATAATGAAAAGAGAAACTCAAGAATCTACACTACAAATTCTTTATACAAATCATTTTCCAGTACTTTTTCACTCATCTAATTTCAATCATTACGATACCATAATCTATCGTAGTGGAAGAGAAAAAACTTGTGTTAACATATATCACAGTAAGGATAGCTATAATTGCTAATAGTGTTTCAACTTATGAATATCAGACAAAACTTGTGACTTTTTTAAATCATCATGTTTTACAGTTTAATACCGTTTAAGAAGGGTGGTCTGTTGTTTTTAGAAATTTTTTCCTCAAGTCACACCATATATCAAGACGAACTAACAAATCTAAATGGAATTAATTTCTCCTATCCCCTTGCTGTATATTAAAATAATAGTATCTATCGCTGCAGGTGGATTTTTGTTTGAGTAAACAACTTCATCATTTGAGTAGATTTTAATTTATATTTAATTAATTGTTCCAACAATACAATTTTATTATAGTTATCACTCATTGTAGCCTACCATTATATATTTTAGTAACATTTCCTTAATTAATTGGAACTTAATTAACACATATTAATTGAAAAAAGTTTCTAATGGAATACACCATTTGGTTTCACCCAACAAAAACTAGGGGTGTTTTTTTTATTATAAACTATTATAACCTGAGGCAGCTCAAATTAATTAAATCGATTGGTAAATGAAATGCTTAGAAATTAAACATAGACATTTCTTTTTAGGACGTAAAAATCATTGTTTTGATTTATAAGTACAATCTAAAGTCTAAACAAATCTAAATTTATTTCACATTTTTAATGCGGAGTTGGACATAGTGACAACCAACCCCACCTCCTTGATTTTTTTTTTCTGTCAACAGCGTACGTTTCAAGTCAACTGTTGCACTACTATTTACTATTTGCACTGCTATGAGGACTATTAGGCATCGAGGCTTGTAAGCATAGTTAGTGAAGGTTTCAATAAACCTGTATACGTAATGATTGCGTAAATTCTATAATTACTATCAATTGTCAACTTGTGTTCATTTGTAACTGAGGCACGTAATTAAATAGCCTTGCTTCAGTTTATAAACGGGGTGACACAAAGGACAACATTTGCATATTTAGATTGTATCTCACAGCTTGAACTCTTGAGATTGGATAGTACTCTAGAAGAGGGGAAGGGTTCAGATTTCTAGTGCAGAGATCAGATCGTGTTCCCACTATAATTACTGAAATTAATGTTAAATAGATTTTTTATCTTTTTCAATATCTCACTTTCGAAATAAATTTTTTTTCTAATAGTATTACGGTACTGAGTCCATAGTATGTAGACAGGTATTATTATGAATATCAATCACTCAGTGATTTAAAAAAAACATATATACATAAGTGTTAGTTCTATTTTAAAATTTGTTAAAAAAGATCCTTAAAAAAATCTGGTGTGAGATTTTAAATCAACGAGATCAAGAATCCCTTTGCAATAATCACTATTATAATTTTTTTTACCGGTAAAGTTATACAACAATTTGAACCTTTATATTATGTCAAACCATGTAGATGTTATTTCTTTGTAAATAGGAGCAACTTACTAAGATGACAAATAACGAAGTTAACGAACAAATAAATAGTCTTTGACGACACTTATCTCTCTAATTAATAAGACATTACAGAAATAAACCTATTTGTATTAGTGTAGGATTTAATTGTATTAAATTTACAGAATATTTAACCTGTGAAACATATTATCCTATCAGGCTAAATATTAATTTAGATCGTAATACCAGAAAACATCTCATTGTATTGGTAACAATAGGACGAAACGTTTGTATATATTAATAATTTTACAATATTTTAGTTAATTTTGTAAATGACTTGAGGTTTCTGAAGTTTAGAAAGTTATCTTGTATGTAAAATAAGCGTTGTATGAATATTTATATGTATTATACTATCTAGCTCTATGCTACACATATCATACACACAAACACATAAATAATATATATTTTACCAAAACCTACTAATAGAAAAGTTGCCGATTTTGGTTTTATTTCTGTAATTGGAGAACAGAAGGATATTTTGATACAAATACATGTTAAGAATTAACTGCGTTCTCAGAAATACAGAAATTTAAGAATTTGATTATAAACAGGCAGATACAAATTATACTAACGTATTTATTCTACCCACGGAACTAAAGATATTTTACCTGTAATTACTTTACCCAAATTATTAAACATCCTGTAAAACGATTCTTGAGATAATGCTAATATAAATTACTTTTCACCTTTCTATTTTCGAAAACAACTTCTACGTGTTTTGCCCAAAACTTATATATATATATATATATATATATATATATATATATATATATATATATATATATATATATATATATTGTATTCCTATAACGAATAAGATTTAAAATAATAAATAAATCGCATTTACTGATAATTGTTTATATATGTATTCGACTATGTGAATTTGTAAATTGTTACACAATTTCTAAAAGTAAAGTTCTAAGGATTGCGGATATTCTCAAGAAAATACCATCATCTGTCCAATGCCCATATTGGGCAATTTCCTCTTTGGAATAATTTGGCAACATTCTGTCTCACTTCTATATAAGTGTACATATATGATTCAAATTCTTCTTGTATTTGTATAAGACATATAATGTCAATATGTTGTTTCATATATTCCAATAAATATATTGCAATTATTTTCTGCTTTGATATAGTTATTAAAAAAACATAACATATAGTTTTACTTTATTCATAATATATATTAGCAGAAAAATGAAATTGTTGGTAAATTTTAAATTAAAAAACAATGTATACTTTGTATTGCTCCCACATAGTACAACATTCTACTGCACCTAATTTTAATCAGCGTTATAAATAGTACTCAACGGATACCCTAACGTGATGTATACGACAAAAAATTTGTTATAATTATAATTTTTTTTTTTTTAACTTATCAAAAAATTGAAAATATCTGCCATTATACCTTACAGTAATCGGAATTTTGTTTTCAGTTTAGTCCAATCCAAATTATAAAGTACGTTTTTCAATGTATCAAATATTATTATAAAATGCTTGCAAAATTTCAAAATTATGGCTATTTGGACCGGTTTTTTTTTGATACTGTATACCTTATTTGTGCAGAATGTGGGATAAGGCTGAAACCTATTCTACAATGTTCTCAACAAATAAACATATTATTTGTGAGAAATTGTGTTCAAGGTATATTTTAGTAAAATTATTCATTTTTGTAAGCTACTCAATCACCTCTCTCCCGACTTAACACAAACATTCCTTAACAATTTATTTTACATAAGAACATAAAATACAATAAATTAACTTTAAATTGTTACATACAAATTTGATTAAGCTGAAAAAAACTTTTATAAACCATTATACGTGCACATTAGGAAATGAGTTTAATTCTTATCACAGTAGGACAGTCAGTGTAAAATAAACTAAATTAAATTTTTTAGATTATGAACTATAATAAAAGTTACAAACAAAAGTTGTGCCATAAGTAATGTGTATTTTGTTAATGTCCACTTTAAAACACAGTTTTAATACGACCAGAGAAAAAGCTTAAATCCCATTACCGCAAACTCTATGCTGCTCTGTGTGGCGTGTAATCTATCTGACTAATAGCAGGGGATATACTTTAACGGACCACTAAGTAAATGTGTAAATTTGAAGCATAACTTCATAAATAATATGAAAACACTATTTTATTCCTGGTGAAACTATAGATATTTAGTTATTTATTGTGTATTAAGAAATTAAATTTTCTTAAAACCTAAAGGCTTTAATTAATGTTAAGTTAATCTAATTTACAAATAAACGTAAGTAGCATGTTCTTTTATTTTAGTTCATTCCTCATATTTCGCTATTTATATATCTTATTTTATAAATAATTAACTAATATAATCAGTAATCCATAAATCACGCTTAAAATGCATGCGTTGAGACTCATCAGACAAAATTAAATATATATATAATTTCACCAAGAAATGAACCTATAAAAAAGAAAATAATTCTATAAATCAACTTCCATTGTATAATTCGATGTGATTTTTTCATAAAAAAAAGAGAACAGATATAATATAATATAATATAATATAATATAATATAATATAATATAATATAATATAATATAATATAATATAATATAATATAATATAATATAATATAATATAATACAATACAATACAATACGACACGACACTATACGATACAATAAATACACTACAATACAACCCAACGTAATACAATACGATACAATATGATTTAATAAAATATTATATATAACATATTATAATACAATTTAGTTCGACGTAATTTAGTTAAATTAATTTATGATGTAACGTAATGAAATTAAACGTAACTTATTATGACATAAAGTGATGACAATGTCAGCGATTCCACAAACCGAAAGTACAAGTCTGTCTTATATGACATTCTAATAGTTATAGTCACGTTTTTATAGGTTGTGGTATAGAGTTGTAGTTGATACTATTGCATGCAAAGTAAAAATTCAATTATTTTGAGATAGCTTTAAGTGTTTACGTTGTGAATACTTGTGATATGGACAAAACAAAATTTCTAATATCCAACATTTGGAAATATTTATTGTTTTATGAAGGGTTCAAAACATACAGTACAATAACAAAATTTGTTAACACAATATTTCCCTTTCTATACAATTTAAAGTAAAATAAAAAAGTAACCACTTTTATAAAAGTCAATTGAAGGAAATATAAAATGTTCACAAATATAACCCATTTTATATCAGAAGCGTAGCGAGCTCAGTTGAACAAACTCAAGATGTTACAACTTATATTACACAATGGGGAAACATAAATAATTGTAATGTCTCACAACTACAGCTCTATCTACAATGTGCGGGGTTAGAAGTACACTTTAGGCAAACTTGGGTTGCTAATGTGAAATAGTTTGCATGTTACAGGAGGAAATAAATCTTTACCTTCTATGAATATTTATCTAAACCGTCACTCAGTATTTTTTCACTCATCTACGTAGACTAGAAAGTTTTATGTTTGAAATATGAATTCCTCTCAAAGCCTAACTATAATATGTGCGGGGGTGTGGCAATACATAACTGGATCTACACCTTTATTTAGTCCTTGGTTAGATCCTTCTCTTGTGTCTTTTCTATCAGGTGACTATTTCATATTCTCTTCCAACGCTGACAACTATTTATTGTAGTATTCGAAGTTTAGGGGTTTATATTTTACACTATCTTCTTATTATTTATTTTAGGGCGATGATGATAGAGAAGTTTTTAAGCTTTAAACAAGAAATTAAAACAATGAAAGACGGATGTTGAAAATATGTAAAATTCTGCCCCCCTCCTCCACCTAAAGTATACAAATATTTATAGAGAACTGATGCAGGAAAATAGGTAAGGATGTTGATGTTAATAATCCTGAAGAAAGAAAACGTTAGTAAAGATAGAAGGATTAAGTTGAGAAAAGCGATGACTACTAAAAGTTCAAGACTTTTGACAGTTGTTGGCTGAGGTGTTACTTGACTATCACAAATTTGTTTGTACAGTATCTGTCATGTGGAAAAAAAAACAGATAAAAATATTTGGACAAACATGATCTTGAACAAAAGGCAAACAGAATACATCTGTGGAATTCAAGAGAAATTCGGAATTAAATGTTATATGTTTTTAAGGAATAGATCTTATTGTAACTATGAAAAGAACAACACACAACTTTATTAATTTCTACTGCGTACTTCTGCCTCATAATAAAAAAAAAACTCATAATGTAATAAATTATTCTTGTCTGAATGAAACTACAAAGATATTAATGGTTTGTACAAAACTGTCAGGATCATTTATCTCATTTATCATTTTTATTTAATTTCAAAAGTGAGTAAATATTCAGAAACAGGTTGCGAAACGTACACAATTAATTATAGTTAGTGTTCAGAGTTATTGTCTCTACTCCCACAAATTTTCTTTACATATATGTCACAACATCATACCTATTATCTCCAACCAGATTTAAAAGACAAAATTGTGTTGAACATTAAACGTTACATTTAAGTTTACTTTTGTAAATGATAACACATAGTCTTAAAGAGCCATATCAAAATAAAATGATACATTATTATAATTTTCCAGAAATTTTATTTAAAATAAATAATAAATGTCATACTTTTATGTATATGATTTTTGATTAACGTTAGGGAAGCGACAATTCTTTTCCGACTTTACCGCTATTATTTTGTAGAATTATAATGAATCCTTATGTAACATATATTTAACATGGGCAGCCATTTTAAAAATCGTTTAGTACTCTTGCTGCGTATTAAGTTATTGCTAGAAACAAGTTTAAACATTATGCAGGAAAATACAAATACATGAAAATATACAGGTATTTAAATCATGCAATCGTAAGAATCGGAGGCCTGGCTTTGCTTTACATTCTAATGACTTCTCCACTTATTGCAATTAATTATAAAGGTAGGCATATATACAAACTCAAGAATTAATTGTAGCTTCATCGAAAGGAGAGAAATACGATACTGTAAATCAGGACTAAAGTTACATCATCAGTCGACAAAGGGTAGGAGGTACATATTTCAAGTAGTAACACTTGATTTCTAGCCCTTATGCAGGCTACAATATATCACACTAACGTTTTGCTGAGTTGTGAAACTCAGATTTAACTGTTTGATAAATTTATGGGTGTTGGAATTGTCAGTGTGCTGAGTTGGGTCAATAGTTATCTATATAATATTGGGACGTTTTCTTTTAGAGTATCTTAATTCGTGTTCTGTTTACAAATGCATATCTGATCCAACTCTAGTGATAATGTGAAAGGAACTAAACTCGGTATGCCAAGCTCGGTGAATAGAGGAATAAATACTGTCTTTTCCCTTATTGTACAATAATTTAAATTAACAATCACCACCACACAATTCCTTTCAAGTTTCTTTTAAATCAACAGCACGAGTAATGGACATAGTTTCACTTACAACCGAGATTTCCTAATTAATGTTTTAAAACAAATAAAGTAATCGAGTAACTTAATCATTTACAGGAGAATATATTGTAAACTAATATTTGGAGTTAGGCCTACTTCTAATTTGAATCACGTGGAAGCTTTTTGTGACATTTCGAAGTTAAATTAATTTGAGTAAATTAAAGAAACTATTTTTATTTCGATAATAAATGTTTACACTCTTTACTTAATTTCATTTCTCTCTCCTCCTTTGTCACTAGCTCTTTCACGCTCTTACTCCCTCCCTCTCGCTACTTAACGTATTTGTTCTAATAAAGTCACATTTTTCTAAGATTTCGTTTTGTTGGCAATATTAAAAAATCCATTCACAAATATAAAATTTTATGTTTTTGAACCAAATCCAATTTTTTAATCAAAGAGTGTGAAATATCTTCTAACTTGTTACACAAAAAATGAGTACAGTTAATATATTTTTTTTAACGATACTTGAAAGTATAGATATATTTATGTGATTTATTGACTTATTTTTCATTTTTTACACGAGTTATATTCGATATTGTTTTCAACAATAGGATTGAAAAATATATAACCAATCAAGAGCTTAACCAAAAATTAAGTTCAAAATACGAGCTCAAGCCTTACACCGAGATGAATACGAAATAATGGATTTAAAAATTAAATTTCACTTCTACTGTCTCAACTCGTATACCAGAATCTTACAATATGGAAAATTGGAATATATATATATATATATATATATATATATATATATATATATATATATATATATGATATGATATGATATGATATGATATGATATGATATCTGCAATAGAAATAAAATGGCGGCTGTTGACAGCGATTTATAGTTTAAAAGATAGCAAGTAATAAAATAACTTCCTATTCTTTTATAGACTTTAATAACTTTTTAATTTTTTAAATTTATTTTTCACTATATAACAAATAATAATTTATTTTTTTCACGATAACACGTTTTTTAATAAAAAATCGGCTGCCGGCAATACTTTTTCTGTACACTACCAATTTCAAGTAAGAGCTTCCTCACTTTGCTATAGATATGACTGAGGGAGGTTCAATCATAGGATTATGAAGCTTGAAATATTCTGTGTTCTTCTTTGTCATTATTAAAAGCAGTAGACCAAGCAGGCACAAAACCTTCCGCTCTATCGCAAACAACATGGTAAATAGTTAGAACAACCTAGGTTATGTTTGTTGCCTAAGAGAACACAATAAAAGTTGTCAAAAATGCAATGATCTGAAATAAAAGAAACAGCTGTTTTTTAAAAAAAAAACCAGCTGTTTAAACATTTAGAGCTTTTATGTTATCTTATTCTCCGGCGGCAGGCGCTGTCGTTTAATCCTCATTTCTATCAACTGCCGCCACTTTATTTCTATTGCAGGTATCATCTTAATTACTTATTGGTACACTTTTGTATATGTTTCCAATATGTATGAAATAAATCTTACAATTTGGTTGACGCATATGTAATTGGTGGTTGTTTAAAAAATTAAATACTTTCTTGGGACACGATGTATACAACTTTGTAATGACTGATTATTAGGGCTTGATTAATGTTTGTTCCTTTTGTTGCAACAATTACAAAAATAATTAATTAAATGATATTTTGTTCTTTGGTCTTTGGAGATGATAAATTAGTTACATCATTTCTAATTAATAAATTTAAATTGTCTCCAAAAATAATTTGACTCTTTATTTTTACTGCTATTATTTTACATCTTCTATCTGAAAAATAATCCAAAACTCTGCTTTAGGGAAAGCACGCCCGTGAAATTGAGATTATGTCCTCGATTTCATAATAAACCGGGGTCAAAGTAAATTTTCGTTGGTATTTATATAATTTAGAAAGATACAAAGTTAATAAAATGACAAAATTCATAATCTTTTTTTACTTATTATAAAACTAATCATTGCCATTTCTAATTTATAAATCTGTTCATTTTCCGAATTGTATTCATTTTGACCGAGCAAAATTTTGAAGTTTGTCTCAAAATCTATTATATTATGAAAATTTTAATAGAATTCGGATTTTAATATGTACTTCTAGAGAAAAAATAATGTTTATATTTCATATTGATCAGTTAAAGACCAACTTCAGTTTAACAATTTTTCAAAAATTAATAAATTAAAACAAAATATTGTCTCAAAAAATAGTTCAAATTTGCGAACATTTGAATTATTGGCATGAACCTAGTGACTATGGTCGCTTTATATATTTTTGTATAAAAGTATTACTGTCTCCACAGAATTTATACTCTACATGTAAATACCTTTTATCAATGAGAAGAGATAAAATAGACATTTTAGAATATGTTAGAATACAAAATAAAGATAGTAGTTGGATTATTTCTAAACATATATAGAAATAAAGATCTGAAAAAAGAGAAATTGATATGGATTAAAGGGAAAAAAAAGAAAGAAATTAAAATATTATGGTATTTACATACTATTAAAAATCTTAGCAATCACTTCCTTGACTTATTATATAATAACAATATTAAAAAATAACTCATACCATAAATAAAGTAATAATAATAAATAATCTACTTAAAAGTAGACTTAATCGAAAACATAATTGTTTGAACATTTTACTTTTGGATAAAACATCAGTTTCAAAATTAATTATGACGGTTGGTCTGGTTAAAAAACAATCATAAATCAAGTTTTCCAATCTTCCGTTGTCTTCAATTCATTAAAAGTTAAAAATTTTAAAAGTTAATATCGTCCAGTGAGAATTTTAATTTTCCTACGCAAACCAAACCTAACCTCTCTCTAACATTATAAGAAATAAAATAATTGGATTGGATGTTACCAGGATGTAATGGATTTGAATGAAATACGTTTCCTTAAATTTCAGAATTTAAATAGGCGTTATTTTTTTTTAAGCTGTTCCAAAGATTATTTTATTTAATTTCATAATTTCATTTTATCTTGTTTTACTATCTAACAAAATATATACAAAATAATGATAAAATTGTTTCCTAAATTATATGAAATTTTTAACACACGCTTACTTAGCGTTGCCTTTGGAATGCTTTATTCCAAACAAAATGTTAGAACATTTATAATTGGTTACGTAAATATCACCGCTCATATCGGCCCCGCGGCCGACTTATCTCCGACTCCGGGAAATCCGGACCGACTTTCCGCCACAATAGTCCGGATTTATGAGAGTCTACTCTATATCAAACAATGTGACGTTATTCTTAACCTTTAGCGCCTTAACTGATTCGTAAACGGCAATCCAGCTCACATAATTGCATTGAGCATAGAAATATATTATGTAATTATTTTGAGGTTTAAAACAAAATTAAAAGAAAAATACAGTACGTGTTTCTAAAACTTACTGCTTTGTAAATATTGAGGATAGTAATGTGTTCATTTATGGGTTATTATACCAAAATTCAACACAAAGAAAACTACGCCGTAGAATACAAAATGCTCACCGATGTGTACAATTTTTAACGCAATTAAAAACAAGTAACAACAAAGCCTGTCTTCTGAAAAACCATTAGAGGTAAAATATTCAGGAATTCCCTTGGATTTCCATCACTGTTTTAACCAATAGTTTAATAATATTTTTAAAAAAAATCTAAAACTAAGCCAAAATAAATAATTTGTTAATACAGCTACTGCAGCCGTCATACTTAAATATTGTGTAAAGGACGGTTAATGTTTAAACTCGATTTCAAGTTTAAAGTTACATAGAGATGAAAAAATAAAAGCTATTTTTTTTTGCGTCCGTATACATTTATGGTTTTAGATTGTTTTCTGCCAAAGGAATTGACAACACTATATATTGAAAAATCTGGAATGATTCACTAATAAATAAAAAATAAAAAATGTATCTGCTATTAATTTCTAGGCCTTATATGAGTGAAAGTATTGGAAATAGTTAATGTCTCTAGCACGCGACATTACAATTACTTACTACAACTGGTGATAAATTCCAATGGAAAAGATTTAAGAACATAAGTGTTATCAGTAACAGTAAATCTACCTAATGGTAATAACATTGAATTCGATTGTGACGTGGGATCACAAATGTTGAGACGAAGTTACGCGAAATTACTTTAATAACCCGGGAGAGGGGGGAGTGATTTATAGCCACAACAATCATTTGTATAAAAGGAAACGGATTATGGTTTCATAACAGTTTGGAGAAATTACGAGCATTTTGATACATTAGTGCGGCAAAACAACACATACAATGTGTTCTAAATATAAGGGGCGGATTTAGATCCATCAAGTCCTCTCTACTCGTTAACATGAAAATATAAGTAGTGGAAAGAATGTTTTGCGTTAGGTAATACAATTTTGTGGAGAGTGTTATCAAGGAAATATTCGTTTCGAACAATAAAATAGTTTAGTTAACATAAACAGTGAACTGTAATAAACTTCCTTTATTATTGATAGAGTTTATTTAGCTACATTTATTCGTTTGTTTATTTAAAAATAATTCACAACATTTCGCTAGCATGGATCAACTCTCGTTTTAAAGTGTAACTGAACATTTAACCTCTTTTTAGTACCTAATTCCTTTCTTAAGGTAATACTTTTATTTTCCAACATAGTTCGAATATATTAATATATTATTATTATCATTCATTTCATATTTGTCAAGTTTTATATTTCTCTTGATCCATGTTCTCAAAATCTCGTGTATTAGTGTTGTTTTATACACAAATGTGTTAATAATCAATATATTGACATCAATAATCCATTACTATCCATTAACTTTAAAACTGAACCTCTAGTCTGAACTATGTCGGAGGGACAAGGATTATATTTTGGCTCTACTTGTGTCTACCATATTGGTTAGAATGTTTGATGATAAATTAACTTATAATGTTGAAATAGAAACTGTCATAGTTCTAACGTATGGAAAACATATTAGAAAAAAGGATAATATGTGAATAAAATTATTGGTGTGTTCAAAATAAAGCTTGAAATTACAGCACAAATAAAATGATTTATTCAAAGACAGTCAATTGTATACTAGGTTGAAGATAATTAGCTGTTGATGATATGCAAACGTACACACATATATATATGTCATTAACAGTAGTTCTAATAATGATCTGCCTTAGTTATTCATAACATTCAATTTCTAATGGAAACACGATTTACTATCTACAACAATAAACAAAGGAATTATTATTTAATACTATTACGAAGGACTTTATACAAATATCATTACCTTCAAATTATTAAAAAATATAGTATAAAACTCTCTAATATTGATGCTTGCTATATGATTTCATTAAAACTTAATACTTATGTAATAAAAAAATTGAGAAAATACATACTGTTTTATTTACAATGGATATTATAATGTTGAATACTCATTTCGCAGTCATTTTTAAAATTCAATCTCTTAACTCTTATCACTATGCATTAAGTGTGCCTGAGAGGGCTGTAAACGAGTTGTTTTTATTATACCATTTAAGTGTACAATAACGTCTGGTGCAAGTTTTGACATTTGTATTGCGGTTAACTTAGAACATTGTAAGTTAAGAATTAAAAATTACTTTAATAGCTAAACATTTAACATTTCTTTCTTATCGAGAAGAAACCATCACTGTCGCTTTAACTCATCTGTTTATTTATATATATTACAGATTCAGTTTAGTGTCCTATTTTGTCTCTTTTCATCCGTTGATATACATAACTTTCAATAAATCCTTATTATCAGGGTTTATGTTTAAAATACTATTTTCATTCACTTGGTGATTCATACAGCTCATTCAATTTGATGCAATTACTCCTTAAAACCAACATAAATGTTATCATTTTCTTAACAAACAACAATAGTCATGGTATTAATAACTTATGTAAGAACTTAATGTTACGTACATACTTTCCGTGTTTTTAGTTTTAATAAATTACCTTAACAGAAACAAGAACAATAACCCAGAAAAACTTTGTATTAAAAATCAGATGCGAATTGTTCCCTTTATTTTTAGAATGAATTCGTGAAAACAACCTGACTTTGTTCAACACAATTTTGTTTGTGCAAATGTACTGAGCATTTATCAAACATTACTAAAAAAATGTCCAACTTCATAGAACATTTGATTAAATGTTTTTTTCTCCCTCAAAAGGAGTTAAATTGATTATTTCGTTTTAAAAATTATATTACTTACATTCAACTAACAAGTCTGCATTTTTGCTGAAGTCATTCTCCTCCAAAAAAGCAAATATTCCTTAATCTATAAATAACGAAAAAGCTATACAATTACAAAAGCGTTCATACAATTTGTTTTTAAGTCATTTGATTTAAATATTTCTATTTTAAAGATATTTAATATCACCTTTTATCCAGTAACGTCTGCTATATTTTTGGTTTATAGCCAGAACCAAATTTACTTATTAAATTTATTCTTCCGTAGTTAAAGTACCATATTCCTTTTTTAATTTTTTAAGTAAATTTGATGTGTTGGTTATCAGTCATGACCAACACATCATTACACACGGTCATCATCGGCTTAGTTTTAAAGATTGTAAATTTATAAAATAAACTTGCTTTACCGGCATTCATTGTGAAGGTTCCAAGTCACGTCATATATAAACCGTAAAAGTAATAAAAAATAAAATAATACAATAATATATCCGTCAGTGATTTATTGTCAATTTCTCTTTTTTATACATTGACGCGTTTCGGGATAACATCCAATCATCAGAAATCACAAATATGTTCGACGATATTCACATTAAAACAACACATACGACAAAGACAGAGCACTTTAATAACGAATAAATTAACAAATTAAAACATTAACATTTAAAATGAAAACTTGAGACCTTAAAAAAAAATATGCAGGTTTAAAGATATCTTGATAACTAAACATTATTTAGCAGAACTTCTGTTATAAGATAAATTTTGATTATTTGAGTTGTGCTAGTAATTATTACTGTTTCGAAAACTTTTAAAGCCAAAATTACGTTTAATAAATTGCTGACCTGCATAAGCAAAAAAATGGCAACGCGACTTTTACTAGAGTTGGTATGTCTTTGGTATAAGTCAGACAAAGTAATTAGATAAAACGGATCTATGAAATGATGTGTCTTTAAGTGAAAGGTGAAACTTAGGTGCATACTAAGAAGAAAGCACCAAGTTGGTTGTCCGCTTGAAAGTATTTTATCAGCTTAAATAAATTTCGAGAGAGATATCGAGAGATATTTTGTTATAGAAAAAATATAACCTCTGACAAAAACAAAACCTCCCTGACATAAAAAGGTTGTTACAAGATATTGTTTATAACATCAATTGGGCTGGTAACGACCCGAATAAAATTGTAGTGTGATCGAACCCCGTGAGAATGAAAATTATTCTTGTCGTAATACGTCATTAGATGGGGAGAAATGAAGAGTACAAATCGCTGAAATTTTGAATTTTTTTATAATATGAAATAAAACAGTGTGTTTGTGTGTTTAGTTTTGGTTGGATTTACATTGGATATTGCTATTACCTTAATGTTCCGTTACAAAAAAAAACATTATACATGTTTATATATATATATATATATATATGTAACAAAACAAATAGTATACATTAATGGTATATAATAAACCCTTATATATATATATATATATATATATATATATATATATTCAAAACAAATCTTAAGCTAAATATAATTTCTTTATTAATATTACAAACATTTCTATATCATTAAACTATTAAAACTAAATTCCCTGAAATGTTTTCAATGTTCTGCTTTTATATATTATGGAAGAAAGATATCATCGTAAGGTATATCTTTTAGAATGTTGTTCAGTAGGTTTGCGATGATGTCAGCAATAGCTTGTTCTACCACTGGTCTGAATATTTTGGCCATCTCTTGCCAGTTCTCGTTCAGTAAAGTTATCATGTTATTACCTAAAAACAAAATCATTCAATAATGTCACGTTATCGTGAAATATTCAATGAGCTGTTATCGGAAGTTGACTTATTCTATGACATAACTCGTATCTCTTTTAGTTAGTTTAGAGCATGTTCACAGGATACTTCTATTAACAACGGAAAGAGTTAGGTTACAGAGAAATTAAATATTCTCTAATCTGGACATTTTAAAAAAAACAATCTGGAATAGGTTTTAAAAATTATAAAACGATAGATTTATCATATGAAACTTATATTTACCAAAAGATTCAAATATATTACATCACTTAAAACTGAATGATAAATATAATTATTATAAGTTTGACTCATAATTCTAAACTTAAACGAGTGATTCTTTTTTAAACACGTTTTTATTAACTCGCTTTGGCGACACACAAATTAATTGTGTAATCGATTTTAAACCAATTTCCTTATAATTTAATGGTTAGAGAGTTTTACTGAAATGAGAGAGAAAGAGAGAGAGAGAGAGAGAGAGAGAGAGAGAGAGAGAGAGAGAGAGAGAGAGAGAGAGAGAGAGAGAGAGAGAGAGAGAGAGAGAGAGAGAGAGAGAGAGAGAGAGAGAGAGAGAGAGAGAGAGAGAGAGAGAGAGAGAGAGAGAGAGGATCCAAATTTTTCAAAAGATATAATTTATTATGCTACTTGGTAATAGTACCTAATGGAGATTCTAAAACGAACATGTATGTGAAATACTTCATTTGCGGTGGGTTTAGCTTAATTACCTCAAACCTGGTTAAAAGAGAAACTACGTCCATTAGCTACCTTAATGATGTTTATTGTTGTAACTGCATTATCTATTTGTGCTTGTGAGAGCGATTGATCCTACGATATTATTTATTCAAACTAGGAACAAGGATGTCAAGTTGATAAAGTCATCTACATAGGTAACTAGTTCACCCGACTAATTTCCCCACATAACAAGGCAAAAACTGGCAACACACACACAAACGAGTTAATTTTTCACTTTAAATATTTATTTGTAATGAATCCAAGTGTGTATTGATGAATTTACATATTATTATAATTAAATGTTCAATACATACTAATATTATTTCTTATCTAAACATTCAATGTTACCACTTCAATATGTGTGTTGAACCGTTGTAGTTTGTTGGGTTTATGTACAGAATACGCTATGGTTGAAGTACACATAATTCATCTCTTTTCATCGAGATGGGCAATCTATTTAATATTTAATATCAATACTCTAATACACATAAGCCACAGATTAAATATATAATGAAGACATTCAACAGGAATTGAAGATCTATTTTCAAATACAAATGTACAGAGATCATGTATTGAGAATACATAAAAAAAGGGGGAAAAAATGAAGACAAGAATAATTATTTAATAACCAACTGGTAAAAGAAGTGGAGAAGACTTGGGGTTAAATTATGAAGAAATAATAAGCTACGCATCTAAATTTAAGAATGTAGATAACGGTATATTGGAACACTGAACTAAAACACTGCAATCGCAAGAACGACTGACCTTTTAAGACCCTGGCTGTGACAATGCCCATGAGGCAATATACAATATTTAATATATCTGTGATGGCAATTCTCTATAGACTTAGTTAAAATTGTTTAATTTTCTACATGAAGAAGCTAATAAATTGGAATCTTAAGTTATTGCACATACCCAGGGTTTCGTCGCCATTGAAAAGATTTGTCAGACCAATGTGGAGATTACTGATTTTGCTCTGAATTCTTGAATCCTTAACTCTGAAGTAGTCTTTGTTGTCCTTCTTTTTATACAATTCGTAGTCCACTTTGCTTAAGAAATGTATGTCACCTGAAAAATAGCATGATAACTATATTTGTATAGATAAATAAACCCTGTTTAAACTGAAGGACTTTTGTATATGTAAGTGTTAGTGTGTGCGTGGGCAACTTGTTTTGCATAGGAGATGGAAACCTTCTAAAGATACCATCGAGTACGTGCTCCACAGCATGTGGGATTATCTTTCTACTCTTGCTCTATTAGAATGTTTTAAGTCTATTAGGCTTTATGTTATCTTATCTTCTTAGATTTTATATAAGGCGATGGTAACAGAGTGGTTTTTATCTTCAAACAATAAACCACTAAAAACACTTTATTTCATATTCGGTTTTCTCCTATATTTTCTCTCAGGATCATCTCAAGAAATAATATTTTGGTTATTTATGTGTGTGGAGTGCTAGCGCGACTGCGCGTGTGTGAGTGGTAGTTTGTGTGGACGCCATAGAACGGATGTGTGCTCTCTTTCGTGTGTATTGTTCAAAGGATAACAATCACAATTATTGTCCAACATTTAAATTTTTAAAAAAAGTATATTTTTGACATATATTGGAAATAGTTTTTCAGCCAACAACTTGGTTGATAAATTCCAAAACGGCGTCTTTTAATTTAGGTTTAGAGTAAGTATCTTCCTATAGAGCTTCATTATCTCAATTTGTTCAACTTGTTGATGTGTAGAGGGTTACCATATTGTTATCAATTACGAGGATCTAAATAATCCACTAAGCACACTTAAAAGAATTCTTGTCCTGTGACAAATCAGCTACGTGAAAAGTTTGATTTAACATTTAACATCAGATAAAAATTAATAAGCTACACTTTTGATAGTTATAAACACATGAAGCTTCATTAGTAATGACTAAAAACTTTTAATCAGGAAAACATAATTTTTATCTGGATCCAGATTGTATAGATTGAATATGTAGTTTCAAACATTACAATCCCTCAATGTGATAGAGTTTAATGAATAAGAGCTATATTTAAGTTCAAATACTCTAAAAAATATGTAAAATTTATATACAATATATATTTATTTGTCTAAATAAATAGATATTATTAGTTATGTTGAAATATTTTAATGAATATCCGAAAAAGTAATATTATAAATATTATATTGTTACAGTAGTTTATAGTGTATAACTAACAACTCAAATCTTTGCGAATATTAATTTTGGAAATGAGGTTAAGTTAGCTACATAAGTTATTTTTTTCGAAATCCTCAATGGAAACAATATTGTACGCGTTTTTGATAATTCAACTTTGCGATATATTCAATTTTATTGGGCAGTAAAGAGTCAACAATTTGACTCTAACAAGAGTGTTATAGATTTTTGTCCAATAATAGAATACGGTAAAATAAATCGGAAAAAGCGTCCCAATTTAGTGTTGGAATTAGATTCATTTTAAAATTTGTTCAACAAAAGTATTAAAATGGATGTTAATAACTAACATGACTTAGAGACGATTTGATTATGATATAGTCGCGTAGTCTATTTGGACCGGGACCCAGGATCTAAGCAGTGAGTTGTGGCTTGATTATATAGAAAAAGTTACAAAGCCCAACAGAATCAAGTTGTATTCGCCGTCAAACTATAGCAATATGCACAAATAATAGGAGATTCACTATACCTGAGTTTATACCCAAGTTGGTTTCCATGACAGGGCTTGGTAAGAACTTTGATGAAACCAAATGAACGTGTTTCTACAATAGTTATAATAAAATGTCAATTAGAACAATAACTTAATACACGTTGGTGTTTGTATATTTTTTGGGGGTCTCAAGATTTGTGCTCAAATGATAGTTGATGGCAACTGTAAATGTAGACCATTAACCAAAATTATTGCTATACAAGTATAAAAATTATGTAATATTCTGTCAAAAAATATTTTTAGTACAACAGAAAGTACTCATAAAAGATGCTCATAAAAGTAAATTCTGTAGAAAAAACAACAATCTCAGGGGCTCACTGTTGTGATTACGGGTTTGGAATTCCTCAGGATACCTAGCTGGATCTACACATGTTTACATTTAGCTTTGGGTTAGATCCTTCTCTTTAATCTTACTCAACATGTCTGCCTTGATCGACCTTTTTTTCTGACACTGACGTTTCGAGAGCATTCAAGGGCTACGAGTCCTTTGTTATGCTATTTCCTTCCTTTTTTATATAAGCAGATGATAACCAGGAGGTGTTTTGTTGCTTTTAAACAGCAAAGAAAAAAGGATTGAGACAGTTAAGAGTCAATTTAACAAACTCATTAAATTCATCGTGTAAAACTGGCAGTTATCCAACCAATTTGCTGTAATAGTAATAATCTAAGTACGCTTAAACAAATTGTACAAAAAAGACTGTTTATACCTCTTAAATATTTAATAATTTCATCTATTCAGAAATTTTAAAAGCATTTTGCACACTGTCTCTTTAACTGTATAATGTTCATAATGTTGAGTTTATAGCAATAAATTATATTTGAAATTTAGTAGAAATGTTATTAAAAATCTATTATATTTTGATGTAGATTGTTTCAATGGTTTTTATTTGTTCTTTAAAGGCTAAAAACCTCTCAGTCATCATCACCTCATCAAACATATTTTTTCTCCTCGTTGTTTTAAAGGGAAAATCCTCTAGGCCATGATCACCTAAAATAAAGAAGGTAATAAGAAAGACCCTTAGTAGAGGAAGGCTATGAGAGCGTAAGCGTCGGAAAGGAATAAGACTTGTTAATTAAGAGAGATCTGATAGGACAGATGAAAGAGAGGCATCTAAGCCAAGACTAAGTGTGAAAGGGTAATAGATGAAGGTAGGCTTACATCCAGCTAGGTTCTTTGGGATTGCCAAATATGTAGTAACTTTAATGAGTAGCTGAGAGTAGTTTATTTCGAGCACAAGTTTTATAGAGTTATTACAGTATTTATTCTAAGTAAAACCTCTATTTGTTGCCGTAACAATTTCATATTTTTTTACCCTCTCTACTTTTATAAATAATGACTTATTTTAAGTTATTATTTCAGTAAATTTTACTTTTAAATTTGTATTTTACGAAATGTATCTAAAGGTGAATTCAATACTTACCAACGGTGAAGTTCGCATCTCCATCTCCTGTAATGGGGAGTACAAGAACTTGGCCTTTCACTTTATATTTTCCAACAACAATCATTTTGTGAATTATTCCTTCGACTTCCACGTGATATTTTTCCAAATCAATTCTGAAAATGAAAGCGTTCTCTAAATATAAATTAGTTATTTTTCATAGATATACCAAAATACATTTTACTTAAAACAATACACTATTTTAAAACGTCATTGATACAGCCTATGTACAGCTGAATCTTTTTGAAAATAATAGTACTTGTTTTAGATACTAATATTTCAAATTTCTGTCAGTGTTTACCTTTTACTGATCACTTTAAACTAACAACTGTTAGTAAAATAGGTTCAGCATCCAAACATATGTTAATTCTTAGCTTTATATTCTAATTGTATTTATATGAAAAATATATATCATCATGTGAACTATTGATACTATGTGTATAATTTTATACATAAATAAAACAAATGTACAATTAGATAAGATTAGAAACGGCGTAAGAAACATTAGAAACACCTTCCACGAAAACTTTACAAATCATACTGTGCAACAGCGAGCATGAACCCTCATGTAGTAAATACACATGTGGGAGGTCAGAAAGATATTGAATTCCAACGAGTTTTAGTGTTTTACCACTAATAACAGTACTGTAAAATATTATGTGGCCAGCTATTTTACTACCTAGACCATACACAATCTACACACTGGGTCTACACACTGGTCTACGTAATATCTCCCTACCCTGTGTATATCGTACATAGTGTCGTGCGTTTAGAGACCATTATTTTTCTTAACTTTCCATTAGCCTACTAAGATTTAGAGAGATTCCAACCAATGTAAAAAGTAGGATGTTTTTAATTTGTAATTTTATGTACCCTACAAAACCATCCCATCTTGTTAGTTTTTACTCCATCTAATTGATTGTTGTTGTAAGGTGGAACTTACTACCTAGTTCATTTCCTATGGATCTAGATCTAGATGCTATCAGGGATCAATATAATGAAGACAAGCGTTGCAATACCAAAATACTCTCTTATTAAGTAGATCCCTCTCTTTTAACTTTCCTGTCAGGTGTGACTTGAAAACCTCTTATTCTAATTCGACCCTGACGCTATTACGTTATTTGAGGGTTAGAGGTCAATATTTTATTATATTTTCTTAAGGCTTTGATTACCAAGAGGTTTTTCTTCACTAAGCGACAAGAAGGAAAAAATCTAGATACAGATGGCATCCTATGCACTCTAAACAATCTCTTCATTTTACTTCAATACTCGTATGTCACGACCCTCAACTTATAGTCATATGGTACTTTGTGGGACAGACTACTAAACCTTATATTTGATGTGCAAGACATTCTCAAACCACTTTGTATTAAATGCTATTTATAAATTGACTGTATTAACCACCTTAATCAAACCTAACCTAACTGTCATTTAATCTGTTCTGAGTCTAAGAAAAAAAGTAATTCCAGTATAATTATGAATAAAAAACTGTACACAAATTTTACAGTTCACCTAACCTTTTAAGTTTCTTGTCAGAGAGTCTCATGTCTTTCTATCACTGAGTAATGTTCATGATTTATGAACTGGTCTATTACCATTGTTTATATAACTTACTCAGGGTAATGTGAGTAAACAGTAAACAAATTTCAACAATAAAATAAACACCTAATGACTTCAAAACACAGAATTATCCTTTTAGACAAGATAAGTTTATGTTTACCTCATATTGGTGAAGTCTATCGTGCCCAGACCATTAATCTTGCAGTTGTCCATGACAAAACCGATACCTACAGGTTTGTCTGAGTTGTCTCCAAAAGATATTTTTTCTATTATGGCCGGATCTATTGACATTATCTTGTATTTTGGATCACCTTAACAAAGATAGAATTTATAATACATAAATAGAATTATTGCTCACAACGAAATTACAATAAATCTGTTTTAAGTTAAAAGGGGGAAGTCATAGATGGTGAATATATTAAATGATTTTATCTATGAGTATAACACGTATATTTTTTAAAGCTAAGGTTTGGTAAAGCTAAAACTAAGTTTGGTAAAGTTTTAAAGCTAAATGTTTAACACATTTTTGGATATATATAAGAATACAACTATTTAAACATACAAATTAAAAAATAAAACTTGTTAATAGTTAAACGTAAAGATAAAAATATTGTATAATTGTAAAAAGGTCCCAAAACTGCACTGCTTTTTGGTGTATTTGAATTTTAATTATTTTATACTCTTATAAGATTTCAGAACGTTTTAACATTAATAGTTTTTCTAAATTAAGTTTTTATTAGTCACCACCATATTTCTGATATCAATTGTGATATTTGTGCTACAACAATTGTAATTTCTATCAGACTGTAATAATTGAAAGATATTCGCTTATAAATTTATGGTTTCAAATGTATATTTGAATACATCCCTAAGCAAGAGATACATTCACATATTACCAAATTTCTAATGCATCAATTTAATCAGCGCAATATTCACCATGGGAAAATTGATATTAGAGATAATGTAATCCAACCAATAGGAAAATCTTGGGATAAATCTCCCCTCAATGTATACATATTTTAGTAACAGCTTTACATGTCAGTATTCCAAAACTGATTTTCCTCTAATTTATTACTTAAAAAAAATTGTTAACTATAATAATTCGTTAGACAATTATTATAATGCTTCCTCTTTAGCCTCCTACATTACTGACTTAAATAATCATTTGTATAACCCTTCCAGCCATAGCCTTCTCTAATCACAACAGCAGGCCACGATATTATGATGTGAGATCTTTTATTTTGACTATATTTTTTTCTCCACTGTATAATATTATTACTTATCTTAACATACCTTTAACAAGCATTGGTAATACAGCTCGTGCACTCTTTAGAGCACACTCGTTCATGTTTGGGTCACTCCTTGAGCATCGTGTAATATAAGGAGCTGAAACAGATATAAATCGTTGCGAAAACATTTGATTAGATTTGAAAACATTCGATTCGTCTGCATGAAATATTCAAGGTGTACAAGTTTGGTAACAGTTTTCTTCTGTATGAACAGAGAAATTAAAACTATAGTCTAGGCTTTTTACGTAAAAAAAAAAAAAAAAAAAGGTTTACAAATTTAAGGAATTGTATGAAAAGTTTCTTAAAAATTACAAAGAAAATATTGCATTACCTTAAGAGAAGTTAGGCTATAAGACTTACTCTGAGTATTTTATAAAACAATTTCTCATTCAGTTTCAGAAAGCCAAAACTAACATATTTGACTTTTTATAAAAAATGTAACATCAATTGAAACAACATTCTTTGGTCCATGGTAGTAATCCTATCTTTTTAATAAAAGAAGGATTTCGTAAAGGAAGGAGTTGTGTGACTATTACATTAACAAATGCATAACTACCGACACTTCATGTTTAGTATTGGAATTGGATTATTCCCAAAATTTTCCAATCCCAAAACTCAATATGAACTCACAGTTTTATAAGAGAATGATATAACTGTATTATTTTAATATTAATCCATTTAAAGATGACCACTATTGTTATTGTTTCACAGTGTGAAGGCAAGAAAAATTCCTACTCGGTTTTGTCTTTCCTATATGATTGTCTTTATAGGCACTTATCAATTTTTTCTGGAATTACTTCTATCATTTTTCTGTCACTGGTTCTGCTGAAGGTTAAGATAAAAACATCATAGTTTTACAATATTCATCCTAACTATGGCACACCGTATGTCATTCTAAATCACACTTTTTTTTACCCAGAACGCTTAAAAACTGATATTTCTTTGTAAAAATAAACAAGATTTTATTTGACCCTTCATGAAACTTTGTCTAGAATAAGTGCAAGTAAGGGAATGAAAAGGACATCCCTTACTAGATTTATATGTCATTTACACCACCCGACTATTGAGCCGTTGAATTGTTTTGGCCCCATGTGTTATTATGGTCAATATATATGCTGACGTATTAGCTGAAGATGGTGTCTCAAAGTTACCGTTACGATGGGTGGTTTACAGTAAATCTATCTATCTATCAATAAGCTGTCTATTAACATTGCGAATACTTTTATTTTCTTTCATGTTTTGAAATAAAAGGTAATATTATACTTGGTATGGTGCCTCGTTAACACTGTTCTTAAACCTTTGTCGGTTACTCAGAGGTTATAGTCCTAAACATGTAGGGCACGGGGTAATTAATGTCTCTTGTTGTCGGAGTCATATTATGTAAGTCTCTAAAAGCTTCAGTAAAATGTACTTGTTGTCATCTCTCCAAAAAATAGCGATTAGTGAATTATCACGAATAAAATCGGCAATGAACCTGTAATAAAAACATAATAACTAAAAATCAGCTCTACCGATTTCCTCCAATTTTATGTTAAAATAATGTTCCAAACCCTTGAGCGAAATCGGAAATTCAGCCTTCGGGACAAATTACCAAAACATAGAAATTACCGTTTAACCACCGTCATTATAAGTTCGAACTTAAAGTTTAGGTCTTTTTAAATATTATAAATTCTTTGTCAAAGACAGTGTACATGATTTATTTTCATTTTTTGTTTTGAAAATACCGAACTGACATTCTGGTGAAGAATAGTTTTGGGGTAACTGGGAAATTTTGTGAAATGTTTATGGGCCCTTTATAATAGATGAAAATATCTGTTTTTAATAACCTCTTAATTTGACCACTTAAACAATGAAGTCATGTTTCAAAATTAAAAATTGCCGTATCCATGGATATAGTTTAGTATTTAAAAGTTTATAAAATCTTAAAGTTTAGGTCAATTTAAATTTGCTTCTGTTGTGTCTAAATTTAAATGATTCTATGTAATTGTAATAAAATCTAATGTGTATAGAAATTACTCCGCAATCAAAAATTATTACAGTTACAATTGTAAATTAAATAAACGATGTTCAACTTAATACATTAAGGGCCTGAATAACTGAGCTTCCAGGAGCAAATAAATTACTGCTAGTCTCCACCCAAAAGAAAATAAACGATTGGCATAGTACTAAAAATCATTGATCGTCTGCAACAGAAAATAAACGAATTGGCAGAGTACTAAAAGTCATTGATGTCTGCAACAGAAAATAAACGATTTGGCATAGTATTAAAAATCATTGATTGTCTGCAACAGAAAATAAACGAATTGGCATCGTATTAAAAATCATTGATTGTCTGCAACAGAAAATAAACGAATTGGCATAGTACTAAAAATCATTGATTGTCTGCAACAGAAAATAAATGAATTGGAATACTACTAAAAATCATTGATCGTCTGCAACTTAAATAAACGAATTGGCATAGTACTAAAAATCATTGATCGTCTGCAACAGAAAATAAACGAATTGGCATAGTACAAAAAAATCATTGATCGTCTGCAACAGAAAATAAACGAATTGGTATAGTACAAAAAATCATTGATCGTCTGCAACAGAAAATAAACCAATTGACATCGTACTCAAAATTACTGATTCTCTGCAACAGAAAATAAACTTATTGGCATCGTACTCAAAATTACTGATTCTCTGCAACAGAAAATAAACTTATTGGCATCGTACTCAAAATTACTGATTCTCTGCAACAGAAAATAAACTTATTGGCATCGTACTCAAAATTGCTGATTCTCTGCAACAGAAAATAAACCAATTGGCAACGTACTAAAAATTACTGATTCTCTGCAACAGAAAATAAACCAATTGGCATCGTACTAAAAATCATTGATTCTCTGCAACAGAAAATAAACCAATTGGCATCGTACTAAAAATCATTGATCGTCTGCAACAGAAAATAAACGAATTGGCAGAGTACTAAAAGTCATTGATGTCTGCAACAGAAAATAAACGATTTGGCATAGTATTAAAAATCATTGATTGTCTGCAACAGAAAATAAACGAATTGGCATAGTACAAAAAATCATTGATCGTCTGCAACAGAAAATAAACCAATTGGCATCGTACTCAAAATTACTGATACTCTGCAACAGAAAATAAACTTATTGGCATCGAACTCAAAATTACTGATTCTCTGCAAAGAAAATAAACCAATTGGTATCGTACTAAAAATTACTGATTCTCTGCAACAGAAAATAAACCAATTGGCATCGTACTAAAAATCATTTATCGTCTGCAACAGAAAATAAACCAATTGGCATCGTACTAAAAATCATTTATCGTCTGCTACAGAAAATAAACCAATTGGCATCGTACTAAAAATCATTTATCGTCTGCAACAGAAAATAAACCAATTGGCATCGTACTAAAAATCATTTATCGTCTGCAACAGAAAATAAACGAATTGGCATAGTACAAAAAATCATTGATCGTCTGCAACAGAAAATAAACCAATTGGCATCGTACTCAAAATTACTGATTCTCTGCAACAGAAAATAAACTTATTGGCATCGTACTCAAAATTACTGATTCTCTGCAACAGAAAATAAACTTATTGTCATCGTACTCAAAATTACTGATTCTCTGCAACAGAAAATAAACTTATTGGCATCGAACTCAAAATTACTGATTCTCTGCAAAGAAAATAAACCAATTGGTATCGTACTAAAAATTACTGATTCTCTGCAACAGAAAATAAACCAATTGGCATCGTACTAAAAATCATTTATCGTCTGCAACAGAAAATAAACCAATTGGCATCGTACTAAAAATCATTTATCGTCTGCTACAGAAAATAAACCAATTGGCATCGTACTAAAAATCATTTATCGTCTGCAACAGAAAATAAACCAATTGGCATCGTACTAAAAATCATTTATCGTCTGCTACAGAAAATAAACCAATTGGCATCGTACTAAAAATCATTTATCGTCTGCAACAGAAAATAAACCAATTGGCATCGTACTAAAAATCATTTATCGTCTGCAACAGAAAATAAACGAATTGGCATAGTACAAAAAATCATTGATCGTCTGCAACAGAAAATAAACCAATTGGCATCGTACTCAAAATTACTGATTCTCTGCAACAGAAAATAAACTTATTGGCATCGTACTCAAAATTACTGATTGTCTGCAACAGAAAATAAACTTATTGGCATCGTACTCAAAATTACTGATAGTCTCAAACAGAAAATAAACCAGTTATTATAATCTGTGATCAGTATTTCAATAAATTTTCAGTTGTCTTAGATAAAAAATATATATTTTTTTGATTTATTTATTATTACTATCTTTAATTCTTTAAGCTCTGTAGAAAGAAACAAACATATTGATTGTGGAAAAAATATAAACGGTGCGTAATAATACGTAACGTCAACAAAAATATAATTTTGGTAGCCGTCAATCTAAAATTTCCCGTTAACCATGACGCCATCTCTTAAAAAAATGCTTAAAAAAGGAGCTAAAAATATATTCTCAGCTTAAAAGCGTATTTGATTCATATCGAGCTTTTGAGACAGTTTTAAGAAAAAGTTGTGTGATGGGTAAACAAAAAATCGGTGTCAAGTTTTTTGTGTGGATGTACCATTTGAGGCCTCTTGTGTCCAAAAAAATCATTTTTAATAATGTACGTCTATCGAGTGTGCAGTTCTCTATAGCCCGGGTGGAATGATTTTAATAAAATTTGGAGTGTGAGCAGTAGTATTTTATTGTATTCAACCTTTAAGACATTCTTCAAGTTCGGAAATCGCTCTCTTGTTTTAAAGGTTTTTATTATACCTTTAATACAGTACAATCACTGCATAAACTACCATTAATTATTTGATGTACTCTTTAATTGTTTTTAGTATCTTCACGTTGTATTAAACAAGTTGATGGATGCCATCATGATATACAGCACCATTATACAATGTGTTGTATTACTCATGTCGGTTACACCTAACTAGCGTTGTAGATAATGTATTAAATAGGCTGTACTCTGATGTCAGTGTATCGGTCCTTTCGGACCAGGAAACTGTACTTTCTGGGCTCGTGTTGTTGATTAAACACTGCCGGATCACTTAAAATACAAAATAACATATTATTGAAAGGTAGGGATTCGAAATGACTTGTTTGACAAATTAGCTATTTGTAACACTAAAGATGCAGAGTTAGTATACCATTACATTCAAAATTCAAAAAAATAGATGTGTGTGTGTGTGTATTTTGTGTGTCACGCAAGAATAGGTGACATATTATTGAAAAACAAATTTAACAATATTTTTTAATTTGACTCAATATTATTGCATTGTCATCTAGTTCTCAGCTATGTTCAATATTTCAAGTTCTAGACAATCAGGAAGTTAGTTTGAAATATATTACAAAATTTGTGTATGTACCCGCCAAAGCGAGTTAAATAAAATGAAGGCTACTAGTCCTCGATACTCGAATAGCTTCAGGATTGGAAGAGAACAAAATTTGGTCAAGCGAGACCTAATAGGAAAGATGATAAAGTAGGATGTAGCTAAACCAAGACTAAAGTGTAGTTCCAGCTATGTTCCTCGGATTCTCCATACCTTACTCACTATAGTGAGCCTCAGGGGGTAGTCCCATAACAAGAATCCCAAGGGAACCTAGTTGGATCTAACCTTTTTATTTAGTTTTGGGTTAAATCCCCCATCTTTTATCTTTCTTATCAACTAGTCTCTCTAGACCAATTCTTGATCTCTTTCGACACTGACTTTTTTCTTCTCTTTTTGCATTGGGAACATATTGCTGAAGTTCTGTTGGCCTCCGGCACTTCGGCCTATTGTGCTCCCCTTTCTTTATTCACTTTACACCGACCCCAGTGCCTCTAATAAGCTCTAGGATCTTGTATAGTAGAACAGCCCTAAGAAGGCACTTGTGCCCGGTGCGGGGCGGCAGAGGAAGAGGTGGATTATGTCGGAAAATAACACCGTTCCACAAACATTAACTTTGCCTCCGAATCGCCAGCTACCTGAGAATTGCCCTCCTTGAGAGAACCTAACGTTTACTTCGAGAATAGTACAGCGTTTTCACCCGAACTGCGAAAAGTGCCTTCTTAGGCCTGTTACACTATACAGCGTATTCTTGTTAAAATTTATGTCTGGTACAATGATTTTGTAAATAAGATAGCGTGGAAAATCACCATTAAAATAACGGAGGTTGTGTTACTTTTTGGATTTTAAATAAATGATTATTTTACAAAATCATATAATAAAATGTAAGCACAAAATGTAAGATCGAAAAGTTGGTTTCTTGGGCCTTGTAGGAAATATTAAATTGTATTGATAGATCATACACAGTCTTACCTAGTAGACTAAGTTTGTGTAAAACCGTAGTTACACAGATTTTCTAAACCTCGTAATTGTGTATATCACTACTTTCTTGACGTCGGCTAGATCCAAAGGGCTTTGGAGATATGTATATATTAAAAGTATTCACTCGCTTCGCTCGTGTCAATGTCTTACCCCTGACGTGTTTGAAATTTTAAATAAGTTATGTGCCGGACCTCGTAAGTTACTCACATGAAAGGTTAGCGTTTAAAATTACATTTTTTAAAAATAACTTCGCTATTTATCATCTTAGAGAGGTGGAGTCGGTACTTTTACATCTAGAATTGAAATCTAATTTTTTTTTTTCTAATTTAGTGTGTTATATAAGTTGAATAATATACGAGATATGATCAAAAAACTGTTTAAAATGGCTACAATTTTGACATATTCAATTAAATTTTTTTATATTTCAATAGGGTTCTATATGAATGGTAAATGATAATTGTGTATTTTCATGTACCTATTTTGTTTTTGTGGTCGCTAGTTAAAAAACAGAACTAAGCCTATAGGCCTACTTCTTATACTGGATAAATAATAAAAACTTGTCGATTTTAAGAATTTTAGTTCGTTTACTCTCACTCTCTCTCTCTGTCATATAACAGTTACTTTTGTTATAACTTCAACTCGATGAGACAGACAGGTGTGATTAGGCTGATATGGAGGGGTGGGTAGAAATAGTAGGGGAAATTAAATATGCACTATTTATAGGTCCAGAAGAAAGAGGGGAGGGTGATAGACACCTGTTGTATTGCTTAGGCCTAATCTGTCTGTACGTCAGATGTCTGTGGTTTTATAACATTAATATAACGATTTCCAAATGTTTTTATGTCTTGTTTGGTATTTGGTACAGTAAAATTAGACATAAAACAATTTTAGGTTTGTGGAAAAGAGGGGGGGCACGTTTATTACTTTATACGGTTCATAGGAACATTTTAAATTTACTGAAAACGAACGATTCATCCACCCTCTCACTCACCCAAAAACTATCCTTCATAAAAAAGTCAGTTCAGCAGTAAAATGAACCAAGGATGCCGTCTTCGATAACAGTATTTATATATTTAAATAGGCCCTAGCTTCCTTCGACTGTGACACAAACATCCTCACTATCTAAAATATACAGTGTTCAAGTAATAAAGTTTTTACCAGTTCGTTGGCATAGTTCCTCTCAGTGCGACGGAAATTTTGGATTAATACGCAAAAAAGATTAATAAAGTAATTCGAAGTTTTAAACATTATCTTATTGCTAGGTTTTGTATCGTTTGAACCCATCTCCATTGTACAATATGGATAATGAAAATCTTAAGGAATAGAATAAATTTCTATCAAAGTTTCGCATTACCAAAACAACAACAAAGATTTGTATTTTCAAATAATGAAAAATGTTATGTGTTAATGCAACAACGATAGCGTGTTACTGTTTTCAAGATCATAAACTGAGAACTTTGAGTTATTTCGTGTAGGCTATGGAAGCAGGTCTAGCAGACCAAATTCAAAATATTGAACTAGACAATCTCCTCGCCCTGAAGTAAATCCCAAAAAAGTTACTGTAACGACGTGGAAAATTTAAATCGGATTTTAGATCAAAATCACATTGACTTCACTGAAAATAAATCGAATTAAAACTACTGTAGAACTTTTTTTATTAAAAACATAATACAAAAATTGTTTATCATTCAAAACTTTGGTAATAATTTAATATTATATGTAATAAATGCAACATTAAATTTCAATTATCTTCTGTATACATTATTGAAAATGTATCCTGGTAACAAGCTCATATAACGGACAAACACATATACTTAAAATAAATATAAATATAACAAATATATAATAATTTATTTATTTACTAAACTTTTTTAAACAGATTGTAGTTTTATTGTTTTACATCCCAACTGTAAGTAAAAATGACTGTACTTTAAAATCTACCTTTATGTTTTTCAAAAAACTATATTTTTGCTTATATGCCCTTTTTACGTAGACCGACTCGATTGAGGAAAATATTTTTAGTTAACCATTATGTAGCGAAAGTTTAAGACATAATTTATTAAGACAAGTAAAAAATTCCTAAGGGAAAGAAACATGTTGATTTTTAAAAGAAACTGAAAAGGATTAAACAAACTCAGTCTTGAAACTATTTCCATCAAGAAAATAATAAGAATTATCTCTACACTTTTTAAAATCAGGCATTATGTGGGCAAAATATATACAACAAAATTAATGAAAATTGATTACTGGTTGGATAATAAAAAACAAAACGAAAATATCCGGGACAAGAGCAATAGTGATTTGTTTATCCGTTGTGCATCTTTCTCTATAGTTGTATATGTGAGAGAGTAGTAATAAATAGAGGTTTACTAAAACCTATAGGTATTCATATACTACTCGCATAAGAAACAATCCCACTAACCCCGTTCGAGTCGACGATTAGGCTGTATCTTTTAATTGCGAGCTTTACAGAGAGTAAAATTGTAGTCCAACATAATGCGTTATTTAATGCGTAATATAGTGTTGGGATTTTTTAAAAAAGTTATAAAAAAACACAGAAGAAATACTCAAAAAACAATCAATAATTTTAACTAAAATTTTATAAATCAAATTGAAGTCAAGCTATAAAAAATTATGAGCATGGAACTATTTCAAATAGTGCTAATTTGATATTTCTGTAGATAATTTTTTCTGAATTTAAAACAAGTTGAATGACACAGACTCAAAATTAAAACATTAAAGTGTGTTTATTTTTTTGTGTTTGTATTTGTCAAAAACTTTAGAAAATAAAAAATATTAAAATTGGCTACTATCTAAAATATTTTGTGCCCATACTACTTGATTAGTTCATTATAAATCCTACTAAAGTCTGTATACATTTTACGATTTATGTTATGCATGTAATGACACCAATTCTAACTTTCTACGATATAAATTAAGGACATTATATTCAAACTCAACCATTTCAAATTCTATAATCCCTTTTGAAAATTTTAATGGGGGAGGGGGATAACTCCTTAATCTTAAAAAGTAAAACTTTAGAATCTAGACTTCCCAGATGTAAAGTCAATTAATTATCTGAGTGGAATGAAGGTAAAAACATACAAGTCATATTATGTATTAAAGACAACACAACAAACCAACAGTCATTGAATAAAAAAACGATTAATAAGTACCAGGAAATACGTACAGACAACCTGTCAAAGCAAATAAATAAATTCAATGTAACAGAGTAATTAAATAATGTTTTAATAAACACAATGACAATGCTACATAATACAAATGATGATCGAGGTAGCAGTGAAGACTCTTGACTTTGCTTATATAGCACTTGATTTGTTAGTTAGTATGACGAGTCAAGGTCGGGATTTTACTCTAGTGTTGGAAAAGATATGTCTGTGAAGTTAACACATTAGCCTATTTGTGTTGATACTGCCATTGTTCGTATGTGCCTATAACAATAACTTGTTTTAACATTTTAAAGTGCGCTGCAAACTTCATGGAGAACAAACATTTTGAAAAATCAGTCATCTGTCCATACAAATCGTTCATATACGTTTTTGTTGACATTTTATACGAACGTAACACAAAAATACACTTTTTCACTGGAGTGGATCTTTCCTTGAATGAGCTTAAATATTAAGATGAGTTCCAAACGTGTTTTAGGGGACTTCAAAGATAGGAAACCTAGTCACACCCTCTAGTTATAATAAAGATATCTGGATACTCTGGACTTTATCTTACGATCAGTATGATACTAATACCACACCACTAAGCCAAGTTATAAGATATAACATTTTAACGTTATATTATAGAGAGTGTTTCTTAGAATTGATATGTCAATGCTTTCTGTCATTCTAAATTGAAATGACAACAAAATAAACCTGTGAATTGATAAGGTGGTTTTATTACTGTAATTGTTTAGGCCGATTTTGCGTTAGTCGGCCTTCTAAGACGGTTCTAAGACACTTCACCTTCAACATTTTGTTTTGGAGGATGTAGCAAAAATTATACGTTCGTCCTTATGGGACGAAAATTTTAAAGAAGAAACATTTTATACATATAGAAACTTGAGTTTTTTTATTAAGTCGGGTACTGTTGACATTTATTTTGGCAGTCAAACATATAAGTGAGATTTTGTGAAAATATAAACTAACTCATATGTGGTCAAATGTATTTGCATGTTTATTTGGTATGAAGTAATTTTGATTTTGTTAAACTTATTGGCCGCAATCTCAAAAAATTCAGTTCTGGAGTAATTAGTTTAAAAGGAAAATGAGTAATGAACACATACATAACGTTATACATTACTTGAAAAGTGTTTTCCTTTTTTATTCACAATTTAACAGATTAATTTTTGTTATAAACATTCATTTTCGTGAAAAGGATGATCTATAAGTTATTTTTGGGCGTTTTTAGCCTACCTATTTATTATTATTATTATTTTTTTTTTTTTAAATAAAATCCAAATTTTGTGAAGTCTAAATCATGAAAAACGTAACTGTAAAATTTAATCAAAATCACTTAATTCCTTCACTTTTTAGGAACTTTAGTATAAAGAGATACTCTAACAAATAGCCTACCAAGACTTATTTTTAACAACGCACAACTTTGGATAAAGAAGTTGCATAATATCGTTTCCTAATATAATTTAAATACTAAATTTTGATTGATCTCTAACCGTATAAAAAATAAACATCGTTGTTAAATGGCTTTGTTAAAATATTGTATATTAATGCATCAGTAGTTAATTATCCTTCAACATTTCAAGTGTGCATTACTACAGGATAAAGTAGTTGAATGACGTCATTCACTATGTTGCATCGTGTTGACTCCATTCACTTAATATCTTACTTCTGGCAACCTTAGTTATAATTTTTAAACGCCTATATGCAACAGAACCTTAAAACAAAACTCTTATTAAAGCAGTGTTTATTCTGCTGTTCCTATTTAAATATCAATAAGTACTATTAGAAATTAACAGTTTTACAAATGAAAGTTTGGATGTTGATAAACACATTACCACCGATTATTTTACATTCGATATAAAGTAGTGAGGTTTTGGACAACTGCGTCATCCATAATTAATCACTTATAAATTAATTGTATAAAGCTTTAACACAATGGTGTGTACAGTGGTTAAAAAAAAAACGAAATCATCTATTCTGTAGACGAACTGCTAAAGATCCAGGCCGAATAACATTTATTACTGTTTTAAAACATACCGTAAAAGGTAAGTTTATTGACAATAACCAATTATTGTTATGATCTCTTCTGTAGTCTATCTTCATTTTTACAGAAGTGATTTCAATCTAAGCCATGATTATCACTAGTCCCTTGGAACGTTAGCTAAATAAACATTCACCAGTATTAAAATAAATAATGGTGATTTAATTCCCAAAGAAACACCCGTAACAAATTCATGAAGTATTGACGAAACAGGTATAATTTCACTTAACATATGAAGTCATACTAAAGGAAACTTATATTATGATTGAAATAAACAAAATATATATTAAAAAAATAAATAAATAAATAACGATTTTTATAAACGTTATTTATTAAACAATATCGCACCCATTTAAATATACGTTACCTTCATGACTAAGGGCAGATAACTATTTATAGATATTTCCATGAAACATGTTGAAGGGAATAATTTAAATAATACAGCACTTACACGTGTTGTTACTTCTTCAGAATGCTGATGTCATTACATTAATAGGTACGGAACCTTTGCGTGACTATATCATGTGTAATTAAATGTGATTTTCATTGGACTATTCATATTCATTTCTTCTTACTTGAGTACGTAGCATGTTTTATCGAGCAATAATTTGACTTCCATCTGAGTTAATAATCTGCTAGTCATTTAATTCTTTTCAATTGTAATTTTTGTTAAGGTCATATGAGACACTCTTTTTGAAATGTCATTTTCAACTTAGCCGATACTTTATAATGATATGACTATAAAATAATTTTATAAGTAACTTATAATGTTTTATTTAGCGGTAGTCAACTTTTAACTTAAGCTGGAAAAATTAGCTTTTTGATCGTACATAAAATCACCTCAACATTCGTTGGTCTGTAAAAAATTGATATAGTGAAGTCGCTTAAAACGGTCTCTTTAGGGTATCAGTACCGTTACGAAACTTATCCATACAACCGTTTGCAATCCTACTGCTTACACAAATCGAAAGGTAAAGTTAAAATGATGTAATAGTGTGTTAATAAACATCTATACTATAATTTGTAGAATTGACAATTTCCTAATCGTCAATAAACTCTGATAATATTTACATATGAGCAGCAGGTAAAACAATGGAAATAAGCAATCATTGTAAAGATTTTACAATGTCGATAAGTAAAATGTGATGGTGATATATTTAAATTATGTAATCTTTATAATTACATACCAGTATGTAAATTAATAGAAAGGTTATCAGGATTAAAATCTTAATAACTTTTTAGATTTTCCTAACATTGCAAAATGGAACTCCACATTAGTCTGTTGTTTATCGCTATTGTAGTGGACACCGTTAAAGAAAAGAGTTTTTAACATCAAATTTTAGTAGTTATAAGTTAAATGTAAATTTAACTCAATATAACGTCAACGTAATGGATATAACAACATATTATACTTATATAACTTTGTATCAACATAATTAGGAAGTTCTATAATTTGTAATATAAAATTTTTTATCATTTTGTATATTGCAACCATATTGTAAGCTTACAAACTTTACTTTAAAAGAGTGTGTTAATTAAACAGGCTATTTTCAGCATGTTATTATTGGAGAATAAAGCTTTGCTATATATGTAGGCAATTATATTAAATTTGTAGATGAAACACGCACAATAACAGGATCTACACAAAAGTCTAGTCACCATTCCAAATAATAAATTGACCCATTGTTCTGTCATGCTCTGTCGTTTTAAATCGTTTCTATGGTCCATCATGACTTAATTCAAACCACAAACAATCAGTCACGGATGTGAAATGGAGTCAGAAGTCATTTTAGTCGGAAAATGCAAACGATTAAATATAAAAAAAAATGGAATAAAATTAGTAATCTCGTGATGAAAAAGCTCACAAAAATTCTATCAATTTGGTTTACAGTAGCGTGATTGATGTGTGTTCAGAGCATCGAGTTTCTTTTACTGTAATTCAATACTAATAATCACTTCAATGTTTTTTTGTCCTGGGTCTACGATGTTTTTATTAGCTCAAACGGGGTTTGATTATAAGCATTCTTTTAACACCAATCAATGGCGCTTCCACTAAAGTAATAGGTTTATAGCAATTTTAATCAAAATACATTCTCTGTGCCTAAGATAATGAGTAAGAAATTGCTTCTCTTAATAATACCTAACAATTTTAATGCGTACTTCTACAGCTAAAATCGTATTATAGAAGAGTGAAGCGTTATTTTTAATTACGTTTTTAGTTTGTCCGATGTAAGTAATAGTGGAAAAATTAAGTGATGGGTCAAAACTACATGTCGAATTGTTTTGGGGATATCTTCGTTTTGAGCTCCTCTAAGTTTAAAAATTTGTTTTTGAAATTGTCTGTTTATCGTCTGTGCAATATTCAGCCCCAACGTCTGAAACGATTTCAATCAACGTTGTTGTTTGGTCATACTTTTACCACATTTCATTATTTATGTATTTTGTTTTATTTGTCGATAAATATGCATTTGAAAGTAGTTTCCAATTGGAGAAAAAACAAAAAAATAACTTTTTCTCAAATTGATTCATACGATTTTTATCAAATTTTGATTTTATAAAAAGCGTTAGCAATTCAAATTGGTAAAATTCGCCAGTTGAAACATTTCTTTTGTTTTGTTTTTTCCTGCAGAATACATAACGAAATTTAAACAGCACTAATAATAATGATGATAATGCAAAGATTACCTAATAAAATTAACAACAACAACAACTCTACATTAAATGGCTGTAAACTAATATTATTCATTTTAAATATTATAATATTAAATTTTAAAATTTAATTAAATGTTGAATGTTGGAGCGATAATAATCCCAGTTGGGCTGATGGTCACACTTAACACTCACAGAAAGTGAACGTTTGACCAGGAATCATTTGTGATTTCATTGTACGGCCTTTTATTTTAGGAGACAATTATACAGTAGATGCTTACTGCAACATCCTAGTCAATAGGATTTTAACAAATATCCGTAAGTGTTTAACAAGAATTAAATAATAACGGTTGGTTTCAGCAACAAGGGGCGGCACCTCAATATTGTCTACGGGAAAGGCATATTTCAAATTAATAGTTTCCAAAATGGTTGGATATGTTTTAGAAGAGCCATAGAATGCCTGCCAGCCCGGTCTCTTCTGGAGTAGTATTATTTTATAAACCGTGGTAATTGAATAGCTATTCTATCCAATTGGAATACCAAATTACATAAGCTGGCTTACACCTAAATTATGATAAAAAAGAAAAGATTATAAACTGTAATAATGTTATGATTACCAATTTAAATACACTTCTATTTAAACGTTTGAATTTACATCATATTATCAGTTTATATTAATAGACCTAAAATTCACTTAGTCTTAACGTGAGAAGTACAAAAATAGGTTTATGTTCACTCCCTGTCAATACATATTTATAGATGTCATGTATAAATAAATGATATCAGGTGCTGCGTAAGAAGTCCTGTGACTTGCGGTTTTCCTGCTCACGTTCATTTAATCCTAGCCACATTGGCTATTAAGGCCTACTTTTAGTTATCGGTTCCTTTTCTTACATTACTAGTTTTAATTTGTGTTTCAATAATAAATCAAATAATTTTTTTTTAACATACCACGTTTTTAAAACGGACTAAAAAGTATAAAATAATTTTTCATGACCCTTCTACAATTTTGAGGGAGGATTTTTAGTGACTATGGATATATTTGGAATACTTGGAGAGAAAAACGTGGGGCGCATGCAATCTATGATAGTTAAGGAGGAGTAAATAAATTAAATTACAGTGAATTTCATTTCCGATTCACTGAAATTATCTGTGAATTCATCAGGATTGTCTACTTGTATTATTTACTGGCTGCACCCCACGTTTTTCTCTCCAAGTATTCCAAATATATCCATAGCCACTAAAAATCCTCCCTCGAAATTGTATAAGGGTCATGAAAAATTATTTTATACTTTTTAGTCCGTTTTATAAACGTGGTATGTTAAAAAAACATTTTTATTTGATTTATTATTTTCTGTTTTTTCGTCTTATGTCCGGGTGAAAGATTTCAATCGGTTCTGTATATATATTGATGAGACTCTGACAAGGACATAATATATTAGAAATTCCCAATGCATTTCACACATCTTGTTTAGCTGCAAATGTCTGAAATTCAAAATATTACCTCCTTTTACCTATAATAGTTCTATTAGTCTTGTAACTCAGAAAATCAAACTAAAGAAGTAAACAAAATGTATTTTTATTTTTTCATATACAAATTTTTTTAAATTAAATTTATTATTAATCCAATAACTCTCACAAGCCATGAACAATTTGCCTCATCCCACTTCAATATTCCGGTTACCATTCAAAAGCGATAACGCGTTTAAGCGAAAACGCTGTTAAAAAAAATCTATGTCTCATTGGCCAATTTTATTGGTTTAAATAACTATTGTTTAAACAAATGTAGAGACAAGAAACCAACTGAATATTGTATTGCCACCCAATTCTGACCTATGTTCAAAATTTCAGGTCTCTAGCTTATCGGGAAGTTAGCTTAAACTCGATTAAAAAATTCCACCCGGACCGACTGACAGATATGACGGAAACCGAACTAATAAAAACGTAGTAAAAACGGCCAATCCTTCCGTGGTTAGATTGGTGTTTCACTCAATTCTAATGTTTCAGGGTTATCACTTAATAAATAACGGGGATTGGTTCATACTCTCAAAATGTCATTCATTAAGTTTTATCTACACAATAGATGCGTAAAATCCAATTAAACTGTATCAATATTATGTAATTTTATGTATTTAGAGTTTCGTAGAATATGTTGAGTTTTTATTGTATGTTAGCCTGTTGTATGTTGTATGTTAACCCCTTCATTTTGATCTCGATTTGTATGTCGATTGTATGGGTTTTGTGTGTGTGAGAATGTTTGCTTAATATTTGTGCAGTGTTTATTTATTACTGGATGTTATGGATATATTACATTATAGGAGATTTCATTCAGTTTTTAACTCAAAAATCAAAACTAAGCTTAAGACAAATGAAAACATATAAATTTACTCTGAAGCTAGTAAATAAGTGTAATTAGTGGATTTAACTTCACAATTACAGTGGGTGATTGATGTTTCTAAAGTTCTCCCACAGGCCCTTCACAAACTGTTGCACCATATAATTGTTATTATTACTACTTCTCTATTACGTAACGTTACACAGTTTCCTTTGTATTTGGATTGTCACAGATATTTGATAGAGTATAAAACTTTATCAGAACTTCTCTCACAAATATTACGTTTATTCTTCGCCACGGAAGATGGTAAATTTATTGTTAAAAACGTGTTTGAATAAATAAACATAGGCTACTATTCGCTAATGTTTGTATTCAAATTTTATTCTTTAATATTTGTAAGGAGCTAACTATCGACAAAAACACATAATTGAAAATTTATCAATTCAGATTTTATCCCAAAGGCACTAAAGATCACATCTCTCAAAAGTCAGTATTATTGGTATTGTTAAAAATGTTTATTATAAAAATATTAATTTCACAAAAAAGTGTCACTAATCCAATGTAATACAGAATTATGACTCATGAATTGTGAACACGAAATATAAATGAATCTCGTAAGCTACATAAATAAATATATTTGAGTAAATACCACAATACGTTTATAGTGACAGTTTATAGTACAAGCAAAGTAAGTTTTAATTATATACTAACACAATATAAACTTATCGCAAAATATTGATGTCAAATATTGATACATCCAATTTATCATTCCAGAAATACAAGTGTAAAGAAATATTCCATTTGCATTTTTGTATAATTAATTTTTGGAATTTTCTATATAACAAAATATGTGCGGGTGCTTTGTAATTATTTGTATCAAAATTGATTTTGTATTTTGTAATTAGATTTATTAAAGTTTCTAGCTATAAAATATTAAACTGTAAGCATTTCCATTATAAAATGTATATTCTTATATGAATAAATAAGGATTGAAACTTAATATTTACTATGGTAAGTATTGAAAAGCTTTGTGTTTGGAATAGATTGTTGACGGAACATTGTGATTGGTATATATAAAGTTACTAGCAGTCTCGGTCCCTACCTTTCATCGTGTAAATGAGACTTTTTCAAACGTTATTTTAATGGAAACTAAAATATAATTATACTGTTCATTTTTATTCTTTGACATATACGTCATAATATTAAAACAGTTTTTTGTTGAGGTTAAAAAGATATAGTGATTTTTGATTTAAATATTCGTTTTCAGACCCCTTCAAGTTGAAATAAAAATCAGTTTTACTAATTTTGTTTCTCTGTACTCTATGCAATTTGCGTTTGTCAGTGGAATGCTTCTACAGAAGTTTGGGTCGTATTTTAGCACGTTTTGGCCATAGTCTTTACGGATTATTAACTATTTTTTGAAATGTGAAGATTTATTAATCACAATAACCTTAATTCGTTTTCTGAATCAAAATAAAAGGAATTTATCGTTCACGAATAATTGAGAAAAATAGAAAATTTACCTTGAACGACATAATTAATAATTTCATTTCATTTCAATGAATCAAATCGATTTTAAATCAGTGAGATTTATATTAAATAGTGTTTTTTGGTGAAACGAAATAAAATTAGCTCTTTATAAATAAATAAATACATATATATATTTATAAACAAATTTACAAAACGTTAAGGACCCTTCTATACAAATTGATATAAGAAATATTTCGGATTAAATTCATTAGAAAAACACAATTCTTTTCAATTCTCACGTGGAAGTAGTCTAGAGAGATGTTTTAGTAGAAGGCGATCAATATTAGTCTTGGTTTGTCTTTCGTTTCCTTGAAGGGTTTGTAAAAAAGTTGTTATACTATTTATTTTTATATATGCATATATTTAAATATTGTTTTATTTTTATCACTATTTAAGTTTTTAGATGTACATTCGAAAAATATAAAGTGCAAACTATTGAATTTTTAAAAGTAGGTGCTTATACGTATAATTAAGCATGGTTGGTCAAATTTCATGATGAGCATTTTAAAACTTTGATTATTTGATAGAATAGAATGATTTAACACAGGTCAGCTTGTTTCACAAATATATTTAGTGGCAGCCACAATTACTATGTTTCTATTTGTAAATGCCACTTTTTAAACGAGAATTTATATAGAACTGGAATGTGGTTTAAATATGTTTGTAATTATCGTTACATGGAGATGACTTTTGTAGTTAAGGTAGATACGGTGCATAATTAAAATTTGTAAACAGACCGTTCCATTATCCTTTACGTTGGAATCTAATCTGCTGTTGTCAATACTACGGAACGGTCAAACAGATTTTCATTTAATTTCTACTAATATTATTTTCGGTGATCTTGTTTTTTTTTTTATACCCGATTAGAAAATTTTGAATTAAAAGGCGATTGTTGAAAAATCCTGTTTTTTGTTTTGTTTTGCCTACGAGTTATTGGACATATAAAATAATAAAAATATTAATAATTAAAAACACTAAATTAAATTTTTTGTTGGAAAGTTGAAAAGTATATTTTAAGTAAATGTATTTTTTTCCCCATTAATTAACAGATACATAGTTTTATTGTGATTTATTTATCATTGTTTTTAAATTCGAAGTTAAAATTTAAAATATCAGCTCTTTAATATATATATATATATATATATATATATATATATATATATATATATATATATATATATATAATATATTTTAATTTAAACCAATTTAAATAGAGCTTTCCTAGATATTAATTTTTAAAAGCTGAAAAAAACTATGAAATTGCTGTATCAATAATAGTTAATCAATAAACATAGTTTTTTTGTTAAATTTTCACATAGGTTATTGCATTTATTTTAAATTTGACGTATTTTGAATGTAGATATAATAATATTGTAAAATATTTTATAATTTAAAAACAAATATTTATGTTGTTCTTGCATATATTTTGTTACTATTATTTGATAAAATTATTTTTTATAATATTTTTTTATTAAATATAATCAACTAAAACAACTAAATTATGTTCAAATTTGTATAACTTACGAAATTTTAACGCTCCAACAAATGCTAAACACAACAACAGTGCTACACATGTCTTCATGCTGTTGGTTGTAGTTGTATTCTGAACTATTGCCTTAACAAGGTTTATATGTCCTTCATAAACCTTGAAATCTCTTAAACATGAACACAGTCAATCTTACGTAATTGTTATTATCATTGCCCTGTTTAATTCAGGATTATCTACATAAAATTGTACTTTTAAGTTTATAGATCATAAAAATAACTGTATCATTGTGTGTAAGAAATATTCTAAACCATATATATTTTAAAAATAACACGTATATTTTAATAATTAAATAAATATTGTTTAAAAGTTTGCTAAAAGTATAAAAATGGAATGGAGTTAACAACGGAATGAAACTGTAAAGCACCTTAAATTAAAGAACGAATCTATTTTTATTTTTAATATTATTATGATATAAAACTAACAGGAAACAAAAATAGAGAATAGCTTATATATTAGTTGATTAAAACCATTGTCCAAAGTCGAAAAGAATTATACAGGGTGAGGCAGACCACTTGTGCAGTACTTTTAACTGTCTTACTAACTTACTTTACCACTTTTTCTTTTTTATCTCCCCCTAATTTGGCCTCACAGAATCCAATAACGTAATTTTAAATTTTGAATAATGCCCCAAAAGGGCCCAATTTGGGGGGAGGGGTGCTTTTTGAGGTATTATCAAATGTATACATGGTGTGTGATATATCAATGTAAAGGTATAATTACCCTGAACATTTTGGCGCAAACAAAAGTTTATTATCTTTAACCGTATGTACAGGGTGTACCTAAACGTTTTGAAATAGGACTTTAAAATAAAGTACGCGTTACCCTACCTACACTAATACGGAACAGCACCAGATTTTTTTTCCAAGATTATTATTGAGCTATTAATTAAGGAAACATGTGTTAGGATCATTTTCACTGGATTTTGTAAATTTAAAAAATGGTCAAACTTGAAGAATACAAAAAAGCCTAAAACTCAAAACTCTTAAATAGTGACTTATAAAAAAATTTATATCAAGTAAAAGGTCTTTTCAAAACGAACTTTTTTTGTATTTGATCTTTTTTCTATCTCTTACTGTTTTAAAATGGCAGCCGAAAAACTTAATTACATATGTCATTTTACAAAATGTAACAAATTATTTTTAAATGATATTAAATCCAAAATTTTCCTACAATGTTGAATTAGCTTCATAGCTCTGAATGTCCTCTGAACTAGCCATAATCTTACCTTTCACTAGAAAGGCTAGTCACTTTATAACTAGTTCATAGTAAGACAAGAAGATCTTCTAAATGTAACATACAGAAGTTCGTCTCTTGGGCCTTATAGGAAATGTAAACTTGTAATGGAAGACCCAAAGTGTCTTACTCAGTAGACGTTATGTAGTATAAGATTGTTAAAAAACAGTTACTTCTGAACCTCGTAATTGAGTATATCACTACCTACTTGTAGTCAGCTAGGCATAAGGGACTTGTATATGTGTATGCATTAATCAATCTCCATTCGCTTCCCTCGTGTCAGTGTCTCCAATCAACTGGTCTCGAAGTTGTACATCTGTGAAGAAGCTTCTACATCCTCAGCCTGTGTGGGTAACTTGCTCCTGAAGGATGTCGTAACCAATACTAATATCAGGTCAGTGTACGAAATTACAGTTTTGACAATACCCTCGCTGTTTGTCATAGTATAAAGTTAGGGTTGATACCATTATATGCCAAATTGAAATATGTAAATTTGTATCTAATGTTGTGAGTTATAAGCTTAATACCACACGAGTTATGAACGAAAAAAATTGAAAATGGCTACAATTTTTATATTTGCAATAAATTTCTCAGAATTTCTAAAGGGTTCTACATGAACGGAATGTAATCGTTGTAGCAAATCTTATTTTAGTCGCAAAAACAACGACTCTAACAACAATTGACCCACGGCATGTCGAAAAACAATTTTTCGGATTCGTGAGGTTATAATACGTGAAAAATTATAGGCCTATTATTTTAGAAAATTAAAGTTTTGTTTATTTCAAGGAAACTATTTAATGTATGCAGCCTTGTACAAAACACTGTCACAATCCACGATTGGTTGTAGGTCAACGCAATTTTATAACAATATATTATTTATTTATAATAAAAATTAGAAATAATTTTCAATTACATTTGGAGTAGTAAGGTGAAGTTTATGTGGAACAAAATTTTTGTTGCACATATTTTTAGGCCCAAAAGACGTTATTGTTATTTGTTATTTGCTATTTTTAGGGTTATAACAAAAATGGGGCTTTTACAACAAAATCCCAGTTTTCTAATTTATTGAAGTAAACAGTATAACAAACACACAGAACACAATTCTCATAAAAAATACGCCTAAGTATCAGACGCGTTTCAACGACAAGGTCGTCCTCTTCAGTGATACACCAATCAAACTATAACTCTGAGTCTGAAAAACGCGTCTGATACTTAGGCGTATTTTTTATGAGAATTGTGTTCCGTGTGTTTATTATACTGTATAGTTTTTCTCATAAGTCAAGCTCAACATTTAATATTGGAAGTAAGTAAATAAATCTATCAAATTTTCCTTTAATACAAAACTTATACAATTTTAGTTTTTAATTAAATTTGTAATAAAATAACATTCAGCTTAGTTGAAACACAAAATATTTTTAAAGATATTTTAGGTTCAAAATTTAGAATTTAATATTTAAAAAAAACTTTTGATTTTCATTTATGTTTAAGTTTATAACAAAACACAACCAAATATAGTTTTGTGTACACAAATATAGCACATTCATTTACGAAAAAAAAGAGACCAAAATCAATGTTCTAACACAAAAAATAATGAAAATACAAAGGTTTATGTGTAACTGTACACAAACTGCCACAGCATTTCATAGTCACTAACGGGCACAAAGCAATGGCGTCCAACATTTTGCGGCAATAGCTCTGGTGCTCGGCCACTCTTCAGTCAATTTGGGCTGGCAGTCAAAGGGTCAACTGTTGGTTTTCTTAGAAGTAATTTATACAAATGTTATAATTCCAAAAAGCGAGTAGTTATCATAAGACCAAAACTAAAATTCTAAATTTCGAAAATAGGCTCTAATGATTTAATATATTGTTGCTGTAATGTAGTCTGTAAGAACGAATCCAAACGGTCATCCATTGAGCTTTTCAAAGGTCGAATTTATCCAAATCGGTTCTATCTACTTTGTTAACAATTTGGTTGATGTGAAGAGTGACGACTCAAAACAGTGAACTAGATTAAATATTTTATTAAATGATCATTTAGAAAAAACTTAAAAGATGAAAACGGCCTTGGAACGTCGTCATTTATATTTGACTCTATTAACTACGAGTTACTCTTATAGGACAAGTTAACTACGTTTTGGCTAAACAATATAAATATTAGGTTTCACAGTAAGACGTAGTTATAAGACGTCGTCCACAACTAATTTGCTTCTTTTTCTTTCACTGAAAACTACCAAACCGACATTTAGAGGGAGTTATAGTTTTATTTTAATAGCATTACGTTTTATGTTTAAGTGAATGAAATTCCGTGGATCGTATTTTGCAACGTTTATTTGTATAAGGTTGGTATATCTCATTTCCTCAACCTATTCAACTTACCTCAAATTGTATAATATGAATTATTGCGATTTCGGGTTTTTAAAATCCATTAAAGTTTATATATGAAGAACCATCTTTTTAAATAATATTATTAACATAAAAAATAAATCAATGTTGCTATAATAAATAAATCAAAAATCTATGTTCATGTCTGTTACCTAACTCTTGAAGTTATTGCAATAGTTAACGTTTAAATTTTAAAGGTATTAATATTTCATAAAACCTATTTGAACATATTTCTATAACAGATTCTTGTGCAATATATTTGTATTTTTTTTACTGATAAATATACAACTGTTATATTTGGGAATATGACATCAAATACTTCTTTGATTTAGTCTTAGAATTTATTTTCAGTTAAATTTCTTTAAATAGTTTATAAACAAGGAAAACACAGTTTGTATATTTTGCTCATGCGATAAAACCTAGTTTGATCTACAGTGATACTATTTTAGAATGTTAATTAATATACTATTCATAATTCCTGGATAAAAAATTAACCAAAATTAAACTATTTTTTAACAACCGTAATTGATGGAGATACACACATTTTGTAAACATAATTTTTAGAAATTTCGTAAATATATTTTTCTTGAACAATTTCCACTTCATATATGTGTGGACAAACTAATTAAAATACAAAAAATAAATATACAAAACAACAACTTGAGACGGATTTTATTAACACAAAACCAATGCCAACTTTAATAATAATAAATAAATAAATGTAAATAAAAACAGAATACGAAGTAAAATATTGTAAGTTCGTTTCTCTTGTTAAGAAAGGCAAGAGTTTGCATTGAAATGACAGGAAAACCTATGAACAATGGGTTCATAAATATAAATTTAAAGTTGTTAGCCTATATATATATATATATATATATATATATATATATATATATATATATATATATATATTATTATTAGGAATAATTTAGACTAATGTGTTAAGAACATTTTATAAAATAAAGTCATTCTTATATAAATATATATATATATATATATTATTGAATATAATAAGTTTTAAAATATAATTAGTACAGAAAGATAAGCTCTCAATGCTACATAAAAATCCTAAGTGTCAATTAAATAATATAATGAATTGGTTATGAGTTATGTTAATTTAAAGAATCAAAAATTAAACAGTTCTATAAAACCTAAAATTAGTCAAGTTTAATAAAATTATAATATGTATATGTAAGTAAATTCCATATACAATTGTATGACCTCAGGAGTAATAATGGAAAACCCTTTGAATTCAAAATTAAGACAATAATCAAAAACCATGGTAATCGGCGTTCCAAATGTGTTTCCAAAACTTCGTGAAAGAGAATCAGATCCAAAACGTTAAACGGATTAGTGGATCGTAATGGGAAGCGAGCCTTAATCAAGAAGAAAACGTGGGGGAAATGGAAAATTGCGGAAACCGAGATCGGAAAATCATAGAAAGTTTAGGCGTTCGTAACAAAAAACGAGAAGTCATAGCGATGTAAATAAAGTTGCATACATATCTCGGAGTCAATTTGAATACAAAGAGATTTTTCTAAGTGAAATCCACCTAGTGGAAATGGAAATACTATTAATTCGGGAAACGAAATGCAGAATTTCAGTATTCTACAAGTCAAAAGCGCCCGAGGGTCTTCCAGAAAATCAGCAAACGCAATAACTGTTGAGTTAGCAGAAATTAAAAGAGAATTAATTAATTAACAAATTTGAAGACAAAAAGTAGTAGGATATTAAATCGGGAGTTAAGAAAAATAAATCATGAAATTCACGGGTAAAAATTACGGGACTAAACTATGAAAAGCAATAGGGAAATTATAAAGAGAAATTGGCAAGATTGAAACGGAAATCTTCTTAGCTAGCCAATAAAATAACGCCTCATGGATAGTCTGAAATAAACCACCGAGGAGGAAGGTCGTAGAAGAATAATTATTGTAATATAGTCGTGAATAAATATCAAATGCGTTACTAAAGCGAAAGTAAAAACTACCATGTTTTTCTCGTATTGGCGGAAATTCAGAAGCAATTATTGTAGGAAACATACAGCAAGTCTAACATTAAACAAGGACCACCAACCAGTACCATGGAAATAAAACGAAGGAACCAGGATCCGGGAGACAATGTGGAGCTGGACAGGAAGGAAACAAAAGTTCCCGACATCCAACGGGAGTCCAGAGAACCCGAATCTACATAAACCATTTAAAGTACCGTCTTATTTGGAAATGACAATATTAAATAATTGAAAAAAAAAAAAAAAAAAAAACGATCTATTTCTCACCAGGTCATAGTATTTTGGAGTGTAATAATTAAAATATCATATAATAAAACTAGATTTTAAATTTTATAAAATACAAAATTAAATACATTGTGCAAAGAAGTAACTTATTAAATAAGAAATATCTGAAAATATAATTGTGGTAATTATTGAAAAAGTTAAAAATTATATTATTATGTTATTTACAAAATTTTTGATGTAATTTTATTTTGGCTAATTTTCCTGAATTAATGCTAATTGAGATAAATGTGTATTAAGTAAAGTCCATAACCATAGAAAATACTACTAACAAGTTACTAAAAGTCTGCAAAAGGCACGATTTTAGAAAGAGATCAAAAGCTCAATAAGATTAATTTCTGTGGAAGATAATAAATTTGTGAATCGAAATAGGTAGGATGAGGAATTTAAACCTGGACAGCCAAGTCAGAAACTGTGTAATTCTTGATATGGTTTATGTAAAAAAAAGTGATGAGGGAAGGTTAAAGCAAAAAAGAGTTGTTAGAGGTAAGATGATACACTTTTATAGTGACTCATTCCAACTGAAGACGTTGAGATATGATTATTTCTTTAGTGTTTAATATCTAATATTATACATATAAAGTGAGTTTTATGTCTGTTTTCGTTTGTCCTATATTTTTATATATTTATTTCAAACTAAAACTATTCATGTATTTTATTCTTTTTTAGCACAAACCTTTACCCGTCATAAATAAATTGTAAATTAAAATGAAGTCTTGTGTAGAATTAAATTAAAACGCAATATAATCCTCATAACGATGCACAAATTCATTCATGTTAATTTTTTTGTTTTGTTTTAAATATATTTAGAGGTTAAACTTAATTGCCCCTTCAAGGAAACTATAAGCAACTTATCGTTCTGGCCGGCTTAGCGACGCCTACAATCGATCGCTTTCTACCATTTGAAGAGTGCAAATAATTTTTTTTGTTGCAATTATATTATACATAAAATGATTATGACAATCTTTATGTAGTGAATTTAAATTTGACCTTGTTATGCAGTCCCTTTTATTTAGTATAATATTATTTAACTAATTATAAACCATAAGAAAATTACATTCGGCTTGTAGACAACTTAATTGACTTCGTGTCTAGTAGTGCATTAACAAAAATAATGATTTAGGTGCATAGTTTGTTTGGTGTAAAATAGTTTATCCAGAGCTGACTAAGCTAAAGAAGGCTATCAGAGTGGGTAAATTCAATATTCCTGATATCATGACGTCAGCTACAAGCAGTCAGCATGCTAATTAATTGTCCGTTTTTCATGTATAGGGTAAGGACACTAATTTTATTTATTTATTAAGTTGTTAAAATTTAATCTAAGAAACGTTCTCTCACACGGGTATTAGTAACAATGGATTGGTTAAACATCAACTGTACTGAAAGTAGTAATGAAACGGGAGCGTGCAGTAAATGCGTGTGCCACGTCAGGCTATCTGCCACTCTTTCATTTTGCCTGATAGGATGGTGTAGATTGCTGATCGCTAAAGTTCGTATCACAAATAATATTATAGTGCGTGATAGATTCTAAAATCAAAAGGAGTATTATGATGGGTCTAAACATGACATCAAATATTCAACTACTTAATATTGAGTAAAGTTTCGGGAAAGGGGTGTTATGTAAAGTAATTTATCACCACCCAACTAACCAAATAATTAAAACAGTCAAAAACAGGTCTGTAATATCTAAACTGGATATTGAAAATTGATTTGAGAGCGGTCATGCAGTCCTTTAAACTAAGTTGCAAGCATTTAATATTGAAGGAGCAATTGAGCTTTACCACAAACTATTCAACAACAGTTCTTATTCCTACTAGTAATTGCATTCTTCAAGAGTATTTAAAATACAAGTCCATATGGCACCTCTGACATTCCGCCATTTTATATTCTATATCCACAAAAACTTTCTTAACACTTGTGCATAATATTGAACGGAAAACTAAGTATTTTAAATTATCGTGTCGAAATTTCATATATTTAGATGGAAAACTTTGGTTATCTGAGAGAGTTTATGCTTGCGCTGTGTTATTTCTATTAACCATTGCTGATCTTGCAGTCCTACATATTCTATAATAACATTATTTGTCAAATATATTAGAAATAAATTGAACAGAATATATATTTGGGAATATTATGAGGTTAAAATGTCATTATAATTTAATTTGCCACTAGAAATTGAGTATTTCCTTTCAACGTACAATATCGCAAACCCAAGATGTCGGTTAAAAATATTCGTAACTTACAAAAAAGAAGACTCCGTTTATACACTAAATAGGCGAGGCTTTAGTTTTAATTTCATATAATAAAAACTAAATATTACAGAGAGGGCAGTGGGTGGATATAAAACCGACTCCTTGTATACGCTTAGATATCAAACAAAATAATAATGAATTCACTTCTTAAAATATTAAGTTGAATAGAGTTACTATTATGAAAGCTGTATCACATGAAGCCTACATTTATATTCACATCTGGTACATCAGCGAGAAATATTAGATCCATACAAAATTCATCGACTTACCTACCCTCCCCTAAGATATTACATAAACAAACATTTGCGCGTCGGCTACATTAGACCGTATGAATAAACAAAACAAAAGCATTTCCTTTAAAACAATAATATTTCAGTGTTTCCTCGTATAACTTGTTGTTTAACTACTGTATATACAACTTGTTGTGTGTGTGTATGTGTGTAAAAACAATTTTCTATGATTTTATTTTTTCTTCGATTTTTAGAAATAGCACATTTCAAATTCCAGGTTGTGGATGTCGCAGGAATTTTATGATAATCAATATGCACGTTTAGAGTTATCATTCAGAAATATTACTGAATATATTGTATCAATTTAGCATCCAAATAATTTTGGGCCAATTTCCTCAGTATAACAATCATCACTGCAAATTATATGCAGGCACATTATTATGCAATTTATAGGGCATTAAATTACGATTAAATAAATTGGGAGATGATATAGGACTTACACGTAAACAATCTATAATTTATTTTGAAAATGGGAGATATTTTGAAACTTATATGTTTTAAAATTAGCTAAAAATTTTGTGAGAATACCTTTATTAAGGTCGGTAGACATTTCAGAGTTTCAACGTTTTCATTAAAGATGGAATTTATAAATTTTTAATTAAAAAATAACACTATGGTAGCAACTGTTTTAATAATCGTTCATGTATACTAGTCACAATGGGAAAATATTAAGTTGTTTACCAAAATTCGGGTAAAACCTTCAAAACTATTCCATTAGTTGTTTTAAATAACATGTTATTTTTTAAATACATTTAAAATAAAACTCTTTAAAAGAAATCAAATAATACTAAATTTTGTTACTATAATAACAATAATAAATAATGAACAAAACGAGGAAAGTAAATTGAATTCATTTATATAGCGAAGAATGATAGAATAAACCAATTACATGAAATACGTATATTGAAAAGAAAATCCTAACTAGGGAATTTTTTAAAATATTACATATGTAAAAGATGAAGTATTTATAACAACATTCATTTTTAATATAGTAATGTTTCCATGATCCTCTAACCTAATACAGTCAGAGGTTCAAACGCTGAAATTTAACGCCCATTTCTATTAAACTCATGACACCGTGCTTTATCACATGTTCCAATTCCTCCCTCATTAGCATATTCTGAACCCACAAAACTACAACAGATATACCCACATATTGAAATGTCACAATCTCGTTTGTTAGGGGACAACTTGTCCTAGACATAAATTCAATTATTGTTGTCATTTAAAAATAAATAATCGAATCTCGTCTTAAATTATACCTTTAACTTCTCTCGTCTTCCAAATATTCTTATAAAGTTTCATCAAAATAAATACTTACCTACCGATCCAAATTACAGTGCAATACTTTTATCCTTTACCAAACCTACCTGTTTTCTATATACTTAAAAAAATCATAGTCGGCCATCTCTTGAAACGTCTCCACATTCAAAATATCTCGCTCAGCAGTTTAAGCTCTATTCTGCTCTACCTATCATAGTCAGGTAGGTTAACTGTTAAAATATGTTGTATTATTGGTTTTACATTGGATTTATGATATAAATTCAATGGTTGTACCTAATGTTTTCTTAGTATTGTAGGAACGACCACATTAACAAGGGTATTAAGTACAGAAACCTTCACCTCCTCTAGATATGGATTTCTTTCCGATTGTCTATCCTTAAATTACCCAACACGTTATAGGTTGCTAACTCTTCAGAGCAGCCAAACGGTGTCCTCCTAATGTTTCGTCATACATAGTCTTATATGTTGTTACTTTATTCTAGTAAACGCTCAATTAGCACAAATGTTATCCAGTTATTGTTCGTTTTTGTGCACCACCCGGATAAAACCATACATACATCTTCAATGAATATAAATTGAATGTAATAAGGAAATATAAATATATTCTAACAATACCAACTAAAAATACACTGACCAGAATAAAAACATAGAAAATATAAGTACTTATATAATATGTAAGCAAATAAAAATAATATGGGTAAATATTGAAAATATGTGAAGTGTAATATATATATGACATAATAAATTTAGAACAATGTAATAACATTTAGTAAATGTTCATAGTAAAAACAATAGCTATATATTACTAATAAATATAGTAATATTTATAAACGTATTACAGAAAATAAATTAAACAACAGTTAAAAACGATAATATTAAAAATTACATAATACCACAATGTATGCATATCACATCCAAACAAACATTGTCAAATATTGCATTTGATTCGACTTCTGTTTTTAATGAGAAAATACAGATTCTGAACGAGTTCTGTTAACATTTGAAGTATACAATTTAAATGACCATTCATTAAAACAAACTGATTTTTTATTAACGAAGTGTACATGCAAGAACTCATTGTAGATTTAAATTTCTATTATATTTACAAACCATTATTTACAACCTTTGTTATTGATTTTGAACATAATATGAACGATTATATTTTAACTAGTCAAGAATAATAATTTTCTATTTACGGATTCTTTGAATTTTGATTCTCTTAGTAGTAAAGCAGTTTTTTTGTTGGCTGAGACACATATCATGTCAATCCAATATTTGGTAACGTTCTATTACACTTAAAAACGAAAAACTATATGATTTTGTTTCACCTTTGTAACAACATCCTTATGTTCTAAAGACAGTGAATGTATAACTAATGTAATAAATTCAATTCGTAAACTCCATTTTGTTCATTATCGTCTGACCGAGTGTCATTTACCGGTCAGACTTACGTGCCTACTATAACACGACTAGTTTATATTTCCGCAAGTGCTTTAAACAAGATACGACCAGCCAAATAATTTATCAACTATGTTTTGGCCCTTCACAGAGTTTTTTTTTAGGGAGGTAAAAATGCATACTTATACAGATCTCTCTCCAGAGAGATACTGTGGGATTCACCCCGTAGGGCATACCCACTAAAAATACCTCCCCTCTCCCCCACGGACATGCACTGGGGAGAGCGACTGCAACATCTAGGGAACTCCCTAATGGCTGCAAAAAGAAAACTATTGCTTCACTAAGCAGAAAAGTCGTTAGAGGCACAAACATATACATATACATATACATGTTACTTAAATTTAAATCAAGCTGCAACAGAAGAAAACTGTTAGCGACATACAGAAATCATTACAAAATACATAAGCAAATACATAAACAAATACATATTCAAAAATACATGAACAAAATACATAGAAAAAATACATAAATTTATAATCAAAATTTATAACAAAGGCACATAACAAAAATGCATAGACAAAAATACAAGAGATATCATTAGAGGCACATACATATAAATAAATATTACATATAATTGGGGGGGGGGAGGAGAACGAGGGTTTATTATATCTGCAGCAGAAGAAAAATGTTAGGAGTATACAAGAATGCATAGACAGGAGTCATACGTTGAATTTATTGTCAAAACAGTTGAATTTGTAATAGTGGAGTGACCAGTTCCACTTTATAATGAACAATACATAGAATGCATGTAACTAAGCTACGATGAAAGCACTGGCTGCCAGGCAAGCCTGGCGTGAACGCATTTCTTCACAGGGTATCACAACACAGAAATTTTATCGGTATTATTAGTAGGTATTTCGTGAAAAATGTAAGATTTACAGGATTGATTTTCAGTTTTTGCCAAATGGTTCCTTTATTTTTACATACAAATTATAAAAAGATTGAAGCACAGAATTACAATTTCTATTGCTATAATATAATGTTATATAACGCCAAAGAAATAGAACCTATCAACCCATATGTTGAAACCTCACATTATTGTATTCTACAGGACTACTCCTATTAGATATAAGTAATTGATTACTGGTATATAAAAAAATAAATGATAGCACCATCTCTTCAATGTATCTTTGAATCTTTTTGGGTTATAAACATTTCAACATAGTACTATTATATTAATTAATAATATAGCTTAAAATGGTTATAATTTAAATGAGTGAAATAACTTATATTTTTCAATAAAGACAAATAATTTCACCACTTTTATTATTTTAGGTTCTCAAATAATTGTGATTAAATTAATTATTGTAATACTAATGTAATTTGACTTATCTAATTTTGGTTGAATACTTTTGCTACAGATAATCAAACATTTTTAGATAATACTTTTATACTTTATCTACGCAATTTTAGGGGAGAAAAAATATTAACGTACAAACTTCAACAGAAAATCAAACTAACGTTTTCTCAGAAATCTGACATACAGGTTTTTTTTGTACAAACTGTATTGACTGAGTTATAGGACCAAAGAAATGATACGCCCTCCAATCCATCAACATCGATTTGTACGGGCCATCAATATACTTTCTTTCTCTTTAAATATAAAAAGAATGTTAATACAGATTCCAATATTGTAGGTAAAGACTACATTTTATATTTTATATCCAACCACACATCAATATATATTTTCCTGCTGCCCTTGTCTGTTTACTATGGTTTTTGTAGGTCTTATGATATCGCAATATAAATGTTTAATGAATAGTTAAAGATTCGTTTCTTTTCGTCAATATATACTTTATTATTTTGAATCTGTGTGTTCAGCGGTTCAGTACTGTGCTTCAACTCTCTCTCTCTCTCTCTCTCTCTCTCTCTCTCTCTCTCTCTCTCTCTCTCTCTCTCTCTCTCTCTCTCTCTCTCTCTCTCTCTCTCTCTCTCTCTCTCTCTCTCTCTCTCTCTCTCTCTCTCTCTCTCTCTCTCTCTCTCTCTCTCTCTCTCTCTCTCTCTCTCTCTCTCTCTCTCTCTCTCTTTCTCTCTCTAAGTAATTTTATACGTCTTTATTTAAAAACAGACAAAACTTTTTTTTAGTCATCTATTTTCCTTAATCTATAAAGAAAGTAAATATAGTAAAACAAAATGTTTGCCTGTTATTTTATTTATGTTGTGATATGTCCAAAAGTTTCTAACAAAACATCTTGGTGACTACAATAACAGAAAATTATTTTGAGAAGTTGCTGATGAAATAGAGAGTAAAATTATAAAATCTGTTAAAGCTTATTTAAGCTACAAATTAAAATGCTAAATCCCCTTTGTGGATTAAAAAAAAGAGAGGAAATCTAAGTTTTATAAAAATATAAAGAGAAACAAAAATGTTTAATTTACGTGCGAAATTAAAATTTTTATTTCATTTGAATTTGTGCAATAATGCATTTCTCTAATCGCCTCAATACAGTAGTGGAATTTGAAAACGATTTATGTTTAAAATATAATAAAAAGTTAATTGATTACAAATATATAACCAACTTTCATATGAAAAATTAATGTACTGTGTACAAATAGCACAAATACAAACGGAATAGCAAACATATCAACACATTTTACTTCTTTAATGACCACAAATAAACCAATTGACGAATAAAATATTCAATATATACGAGTATATTTCTTGTATTTGTGTAAATATGCAGACATACCTGTCTTTTTCAAGTATATTTATTATAATTATTCAGGAAGGATTAATAACATTAAACAAACAAAGTTATCTACTCCGATGATAGTAGTTATAAGGAAAGAGAATTGCTACAGCTTCACTTCTAGGCCTCGGCCAGCCGCCATCTTGGACGATCCGCCGTAGGGAGTTACCTGCTGCGCTTCTAAAGTCAGTCTGTGACTTCAACATGCATGCCTCTTAAATTTTTTCCCCTGTTTAGTAATGTACCAGCTTACAGCTTGCAGCCATTAAGGAGTTTCCAAGATGCTGCTATTCGCTCTCCCCAGATCATGTCCGTGGGGGAGGGGGTAGGTATTTTTAGTGGGTATACCATTTTTGGGGTGAGTCCTACAGTAGGCCTATCTCTCAGGAGAGATATCTGCATAATTACGCATTTTTACTCCCTAACAAAAAAAAAATAAGAAGAAAAAGGTTCATGTTTTTCCCAGAAGAAGCTAATACGAAGAAATTTTGTTCCTATAACTATACGTATTGAAAGTATACTAGGTAAGTAATATACAAATAATCATTAAACAAAACTAGTTTCGGATTGTTGCTTTCTTTCCGAGTGTTCTGATATAATAAATACCCCATCGTACGTTTTCTGGTTGCGATTACTTAGGGATATATATCAGACGTAACAGAATCTTTTGTTGAGAACAACAGGGAAATTCACTTAACATACATCAACATACATTTAAAAGCTATCTGTTTTTACAAAATCAATATTATTACATCTGTAAACATGAAATTCAAAATAAATGCAATCCATAAATAATATCACCTTCGAAATTCATGTTCTGAATCATTAAGATATAAGCCTTATTTTTGAAATAATTGATTATAAAGAGGAAGTAAATTTATTTAAGAGTATAAATTTCCATTCTCGCTTCAACTTTCAGTGCAGAGGAATGACAATCGAGTTGGTTTCAATATTAGAGAATTTTAATTTTAGTTCAGCTATACAGTCTCGAATCGTTTTCGTGCAAGTTTACTGGTAATGGAATTTATCATTATACAATATGACATAATAATATAAGTATATGAACAAATATATATATCATTATTAATTATTTGCCTAACAAAATTAAATTATTTTAATATGTCTGTTTTATTATTAATATAGTTTAGTCGTGATTATATTTTTACTGTTAACAGCCTACAACTCATGAATCGTCAATAGAAAAACGTTTACAATAGTGAATTTTAATACGCTCGATACTGGAGTTTACTGTATACTTTTTATCTCAGGTGAGTCATGTTACAGTGTTAAATTGAAACCAAGGAACAGTGCTTTTTGATTTGGTCTTAGTAAGTAATGAGCTGATATTACAAGTTTGGGTTTTAAGTTTGCGGTTCGATGTCGTGAAGCGTCTGGTCTCTAATCAATTTTAGGGATATAACTTGTAAAAGAAGTCGTAAAAAGATAGTTTAGGGTTTATAAGCTCCTATTCAGTGCATGGATATGAAAAGTATTTCAATTTAAAGGTTTGGTAGATCTCACAAAACTTCACTCAAATGCCTTTCTGCTTGCGGCGTCTTCCCTTAAGGCCGTTATACGTTACACAGTTATTAATATTTTAAGATTGCTTAGGTCGCTAATCAATATTTTTATTGATATTTAGATCGCTATTAGTTTCGTTTTCACACTAGTGTTCGTCTGTCTATATGATAGATATAATCTCTTGAGTTTGGATATAAGTGTAAGTATACGTACTAAACAGCAAATAAGAGAAAAATTTAAATGAAAAATTTGCATTACAAATAATTTTACATACACTATTTTTCGAATCATTCGTACTCTTTTGGTGTAGCTCTTAATTAGAGTGATTTATGTAGATTATTTATATAGATAAAATATATGTAGCTTTAATAAACTATAAAGATTTTCAAAGCTTAATTTTCTCGCATACCAGTAATTCAACTAATAAACGTCTATTTATTTATAGTAATTTTTAATAAAGCTAAAGATTTTCATAGCTCTTCTTTTATTTAATCATATAATACCTAATAACAACTATCTAATAATCCCTAATAATATAATACTTAAGATTTATATTACGAGTATTTAGGCTCTTTTAACATATGTTACGTATCTCTTAAGCTTAATCTTAAGCCTTCACAACTGTGACTAGACTTATTGACTCGTAATATACCAAATAGAGCGTATATGTCTAACAATAGGAATAGCACTTGGGGTTTTTGACTTTTTTAAAACCTCTCTCAAATTTTATATTGCCGATTTTGGCTGATTTTATAAATTAATTTATTATATCATTTTTGTTGGCTTTGAAATTAGCAATTTGTCTAATTGCTTCTTCACCTTACTCCATTTTTAGTAAATCGTTTTTTTTTTTTTTTTTTTTTTACATTACGATTTTAATTATTGATAAAATTGTCTTAATATGATCTTTGTTGATAACTAATCTAACCTAAGCACAATTGGAGAGTTTCTTATATAGAGTGGGTTACCTATTACAACAAAATTAATGTGGGAGGTGACCAAGAGGTTAACCCCAAATGGTATAAACCAATATAATTAATTGATCTAAGTTATATTTGATTACATTATAATATTAGGGTGTGAGGCCTAAAGATCCTTGTACGTCAACCTGAGCATATGTCACACCCCAAGGACCTACTAGCAAGGCAAGTCAATGCCTGTGCCCTCTACGAGGCTGGGGAGCGTTCATCTTATGTTACAATCGAAGTCATCACCCAGTTGTATAGTCCCATAGATGATTCTCGTTTTAGCCTCAAGCCTTTTCCTTTACAGGATGATAGCAGTCTCATCAGACCTACAAGCGGCATCAATATTATTGATCCTTAGTGTTTTTAAATGTTTCCTTAAGTGGCCGTATCCAGTAAGTATCGCCATTTTTAGATGGCATCAATTCATCTTCAATTATAAGTTAGTTCGATATTGAGGTGTGCCTCAGATAAGTTTTGTTCCATGTTTATGTCCAGAATAATCCCACCAGCGTTTATAATGCCCGTCTTTGGACAGTAGCATTGTAGCCAAAAGATTATTATATGTTACAGGCTGTCTATGGACTTAATAGGGACATTTTGTCTGGAACTTTTTCTCCAGCCAACGCTTTGTTGTTTCATTGAGACATGGAAAGTATTAAAGCTCCTTAGATAATGATGGAACAATCCCATCTTATAAAGGTTAAAATTTATCCATCAGTAAATCTTTGATGTCCTCACGTCGTTTATTTGTGAATTTATCATCATGATAGGATTCTAGCACGAAGCAATCTTGATGGAAATGATGTGCCTGAAATCAGTTAATTCCTTTACAGATGGCTCCGAAGATTGAGATTTGTGTCAGAGACTTGAGTCTTAACCCTGGCCTTTTTCTAGTGTCCCTTGACACAAGGTGGAGTGGTCAATTCGCTTCTACATCGTTTGACCACAAACACCCTCGCCTCAGAAATCCCTTCAGAACCAGATAATCAGATATTGTTCGGAATTTAATAACAGATGAATGTGATTGTACGTTTATAGTTGATAAAGCTGTTTTATTCTGATCAATAACCCAGTTAGACTAAGTTATGATTAATTTTTTTTGTTATTATGAGTATTGAAGGATTCGGTTTTTAAATTAAGACAATATTCATTCAGATGACCTCTACCCTAGTGGACCTAGTCAACTTTTGTTTTGTACTTTAGACGTTATAAAGTACTTTCTATCTACTATCAAAATGTTGAAGCAAATGGTGCTTTTACTACATCTATGATAAATGTACTTGGATTTACAAGTGGAAACGTTATACAAAGTATTTAAACAATTAATACAATAACTATCTTCCTCAACAAATTCAAATCTTAATGCTGGTTGCATGTTTTAAGAGAAATATTTAAGAGAAAATATTATTTTATATTGAATTTGTATACAAATAGAATTACTAAAAAAATGTATAAAAAATAAAATAATAGGTTAAAATACAAATTTATTTTATGTTTTATTCAAAAATGATAGTGTGGATCAAATCTGTCTTATTGAGTTACATTCTGTACATTTCGATAACGAAAAAGTAAGTTAGCAGTCTACTTTCTGGTACATTTCCATATTGGTACATCCGTCATTATTTGTTCCACTTCAAGACGTAATAGCGATTTATTGCACTCTGAAATTTACAAAAAATACAACAAATAGTGATGACGTAGTAACAAAGTGTCTATAAGACTGCTGTGAGGTTATAAGACGAATTGACAAAAGACTACATCATTCTGCCAGTTCTAACAAGTTAGGTTGTATTTTAACCAAAACTGTAAATTGTCTACACACATATATATATATATATATATATATATATATATATATATATATATATATATATATATATATATATATATATGTGTGTGTGTGTGTGTGTGTGTGTGTGTGTCAAAATACTGCCTGTTTTTACCAAGCAATTATAACTCATACACTAACTTAATTATATATTTTAATGAAATGCAATAATTTAATTACATTTTAATTGCTTTCTAATTTCAAATACAGTTTTAATTAAAATTGTGAAAGTAATCTGATTAAATTTATTTGAAATATAAATAAATAAATTACGAATATTCATTTTATATTGTCAATAAGCGGTTAAAATAAAAGAATAACATTCGGCTGAGTCAATAAGTGTTGTCAAATACAAAAGTCATCAGTAAGCAGTGGATTTCATGGATATATATTTAAAGTTAAAAAACAGGAAAATAATAGCTGGTTAAATACTGCTTTTAATTAAATATCAGATGTCTATTATACTCTACCCGATAAAATCGGAAGTGTGAAAATATTGATATTGTTTACATTTTTTATTTTCGCGATATGAGAGGTTCTGCATGTTTGCTGCTATTTTAAACAAAGTTAAAAAAAAAAAAGATTTAGAAATTAGTCACTATTTATGGATGTCTACACTGCAGATTATTAAAAATATAACATCTTATGCTGCCATTTTTATTTAGGTATGGAAGAGACACATTAATATTAAAGAGTCCATATCTTATATTGTAAAACATAATAATAATAATTATTATATATATATATATATATATATATATATATATATATATATTAACCAAAAATATAAACATATAAATAGATTTATCAAATTTAAAGAATGAAAAATCTTACATTAATTATAAACATAAATAGCTTTAAGTAAAAACATATTGCTATAAACTAAATAACTCAATTCTGATTATCATTAAATCATAAAATGTTCAAGCAATTCATAAATTAATTTAGAAAATATCACACGTTTTATGTTAAATTTTTGTTCAGACGAAACACCTGGTGCTATTATTGCCAAGAAATTATATTGTAATATACAACTCTTAAACATAAAACAAATACGTAATAGATAGAAACACATATATAAAAATTCATATTACATAACACATTTTTCACATTCGATTTAAAAAAAAAAATCACAATTACTAACCGCTTAACCGTTCCAACTAAATGCTAATGGATATACAATTTTCACACTTAATGTCTGAAAAATAGTATATGAAATATTAAAGCTTTACATAACACATAATAACTAGTTTCGCTGGCAAAAACTAGTTAATCCGATTCAAATTTTTATATCAAAAAATGAACGTAACACAAACTGGAATACAAATTATAACTCTCACGTGTATGCTTCCGATAAACCTACAACTTAATAATTATAGTGAAGATTCCTTTACTTTAATAGAGAGCATATTCAAAAATAAGCTTTTGTCAATTGTAAAAGGCATTTTCCGGGTGGTTGTTACTTTTGGGTGCATCCAAGTAAGATTCATAAGTGACTTTAATACTTAGATTCTACTGTTTAATCTAACCAAAAAACTTATCATATCATCTACCACTCTCTGGACAGAAGGCGCATTTGAGCTTCCACCAAAAGTTCATAACTTATTAATCTCCAGGACTTTCAATTTTTCCTATTTTATCATTAACTGGCCACACATTAAGTTATTACAACACAATACCATTCATTAAAAAAACTTATATGGAAACTGAGCAAGCTTTGTAAGGTAAAAAACAACAAAATAAATCAATCAGAAGCTGGAAAATATGAAAAAAATCTCAATCATAATGAAGCCTTTATAAAACGTTATATTATGTTTTTTTTTTAAAACTAGGTGTTTTGGAAATAAGTAACAATATTTTACCATTTATTAACCGTAAACTCTCTATAAGTGTTCTTAGAATACATTATGTGTTTAAAAGCATGGAATATAGGTGATATGATAAATCATTTTATAGATGGTTTTTCTGTAGACTATTAATTAGAGAAATACAAAGAACGTTCTAAAGAGTTGTGAAGAATAAGAGAGGGGTAAAGTGAGTGCATAAAATTAAAATACCAACTACAGTTTAAACTAGAATATATTACAAGAGTTTTTGTTTGCAAAATGAACTCATGTGTTACCGTTTTTACATGGTGTGCACGGAAAAACTCATTAAGTGAAAAATGTGTTTGTTTTCAATAAATAGACTGTTTCTCCACCAACACAATGCAATTTTCCTACATGTGAAGTGATATATTAAACAACGAAAAATCGTTTTTCACAAATTACTCTTTGAAGTACGAAAAATAGGAAAACATTCATCGCTGGAATTTTCGAATATTAATTAATACAAAGCTTTATATGTACTTTAAATAGTTTTAGTATGTACCAAACAGGATTGAATTTTTTTCCTGTAAACAGACTCTTATATGTAAAGCAAATTGTCACTTATAGCGTAATAAATAATTGATATTGTATGAATGTAACTCCACAAAATGTTAATGGTATTAAAATTCAGTACAATTAGCAAATTATTTAAATTTTATAATATACACAAACTTCAAATATAGGTCACTAAATTTTCATAATTAGTTACACTGATTTTGATTTAAAAATACAGAATGATTATAGTGCTCCTCTTATTTTCTGTAGTTCAATAATATATATGGTGAAAGAAGTATGTAGATATCGGATCACAACCGCTCAATTTTGAGGTATTTCAGGAATCTGACAGCTGATTGATTATAGCGTATGGAAATGAACTTTAAAATTTAAATTACAATCGGTAGTTTTAAAGAAGTTTTCGAGTTTGATGAAAATCAACTCTTAGGATATTTTAATAGATTTTTTATTTTTATTTTGCGGAGTATGCTTTTGAAATGTAGAACTATACTTTTGGGGACAAGGGTACAAAATTTGGTAATTAACAATTAGGTAATAATTTCGATTTTTTAAATAGTTTTGATGTGTATTGAGTATTGTATATGATTACTGTAGCACATTTCATAATGATGGGAAATGTATTACCAATTCTAAAAACCTAACAAATTCTTACAATTACCTAATTAATTCTTCAGTGTATGTACTTACAACATATAATATAAGCAAGTTATGAGAGAACAAATGGTGAAAAACATGTACGTTCTTAAAATTACAACACCGAAGAGGCAAATGGAACAACGTAAATTAAATCCCTTTTGTCGTCATCCCACGAAAGAAGTAAATAACATATAGAGAAGGAAAACTAAAGTTAAACCCTCATAAAGGCTACAAATAATTTGAGCTCATGTTTTATTTTTAATGGAATTCACCATGGCTCTTGAATCTAGATTCTTGAATTGTAAGCATCTATCAAAAATATCGAATATACCAATCAAACTCGCCATTGTTAGCAATCCTTCTGACAGATATTAGCAATGTTCAAGTTCTGTTAATATATGTCTTAGTTTTTCCTTAATTTTTAGCTATCAATTAAACTAGACTTCCAGGGAGCATAACAAAACCACTAAATCAAAGCAGTTAACATGTTATATTATATAGGTAAGAGAACAATAAAAACAATTTTAATCAACTTTTAAAACTAAACAATAAAAGAAAAATTGAATTACGGAGAAATTATATTAGGTTTATATCCTCATTTTTATCTCACGCCATTCAATATTTTTCCCTTCATATTTGTTAACATAAAAACTAGAACAAAGACATGAATTTGGTAATATTTACATTTTGGCGGAATTATAATATATTTGATTAAATTTAACTATTTGCGATCAAAATATATTAGATGAGAGAAGATATGATCTTCAACGTCAGGATAATGCAATTAATTAGAAGTTAAAAACCTAAATAAATAATGTGAAATATTATAAACATCACTCAATAATATTATTAATAAGTAATAAGCTTTTGTTTTCCTACGTTTATGATACATGTCTCATAATTTTGAATAACAAAAATAATATTGTAATTAAAATTAAATTGTTTGTAGGTTTTAGTGACTCAGGATTTATTAGTCGATTCATCATATATATATATATATATATATATATATATATATATATATATATATATATATATATAAAATTTATTTCTACATATTTGATTTAACGTAACAATCACTAAATAAAACTAAATACAATATCAGACTTTTATTATATATAAAAATTTACAGTTTATTGTTATTTTATATTGGGGATCCCAACTGTAACCTAATTAATCAACAAATTTTTAATCTAAGACAATGAACAGCAATTTATTTTAAAAGAATTAAATCATAAATCTTAACGAATAACATGGATATTATTGTGTCAAGAATGTTTACAATCTCGCAACTACAGTTAAGAGGCAGCTAGAGTTTACACGAGGTGGATCCGTAGAAAATTATTCATAACTTTTGTGAAATCTCTCGCTGTTAAAAGCATAACTGAGAAGTAGCAGGCTCAGTTTATAATTCATACTACTAAAACCCCTGGAGAAATATAAATTATAAAGCTTCAAAACTGCACATATATTTGCAATGAGTGGCTTAAAATAATCCTTATCTATAATTCGATACAACTTCTTTGTTAATGCAATAGGGTCATGCATACTTTCTGTATATACTGTATTTATTTATGGCTACGTTTCGCCCAGTCATTTACGTAAATTGATTTAATTTATTTTAAAAGTTTATTAGAAGGCGTTTGTAAATTAGAATACAAAATAATCCCTAACTTTTTACTATGTGATGTATAAATATGTTGATTTTTGCACGTTCTCAGTTGCATACAAAACTTGTTGGCTACAAGGAACACTAAGTATCACGTGAAATCCCCACATTTAAACTTTTACTAAGTTTCAGGAGTTAGTAATTTGTTAGATATATTGCTGCTTAAGTTTATTATGCCTTATTTTGTTTAACTTATGTACAGGTTCAAAGTTTTAACGCAATTTTGTGAAGAAAATGTGAAATAACTTTTTTAGGGCAAATATGATTAAGTGATTTATTCCAATATATGTGATATTATGAATATTATGATTATCGATTTACTTGTAAATTTCTAAAATACTATTGACTATTTAATTTTTTTAGAATTGGTCTATTTTAGGAATAAAATAAAACTTAAGTAGTAAAATTTCCAAATTTTATGTACCCATAAATATACAGATCATTTATTTATTTCCTTACCAGTATTTTGAATATTTACTGTATTTAAAACTCTTCCATCACTCTTTGAAAAATTCTAATTTTCCTGAAAACTAAATGTTAATGAATACTATATTTTGGGAAGATCGTAAGCCATCAAATTTAAAGAGGAATGTTGGGGGTGAATCACCAACTGTTATCTGTATTCATTGAATATTTTTCACTGAACTTTTCTCATATTTCAAAAGATATTTGTGTATATGCGTTCGTTTAAATCATAAAACAATTGAATGGATGTTAATGAAATTTCGTATGTGAAATAAACATAGGATTTCTTACCAGTTATTTTAATTTTAATAATACTTATAAAAATTTGGTCAAATGTTTAAAGAAAATACATCTTTCTAAAAAAATATAGTAACTATTCTGTATATCCTACACAAAATCCTAGTCCTCATCTTCTTAAATTTAACTTCTTGACAGTTGTCTTAGTCTATCAACAAATGTGATGCTATACGTATATACAACTGTCTACCGGAGTTATCGAATGAGATTTTTGAAGATTTGTTGATGAAATGGAACTTTAGAAAGTGATCACTTTAAGAAATTACATACTTTGACAGTAAATTACACAGTAATACTCTAATGATTTATTACAATGAGGAATATAGGAAACAAAAGTTACCAATAATTTATAATTTAATGATCTGTACATATAAAACAAAATATATTTACTTATTCTTTAATGTCCAATCAAATGCCGAGGACTTAAAAACACAATATTAGCGGAGGATTATGTTTCCATAACGTAATGACAATATAAGACACGTTTATTTTGTGTTATTGGACAAGATGAGATGGGATTTCTGAAAATTATAAATGTAGAGGGGGAAAAAAGAGTGTTGATTTCCCTGCATCTCTTAGATCATATAAGTTATAAAGTTTGGTTTTTGCTTACTTTTCATAAATATCATGATATATATTTGTTTTAATGTTATTAATACTGAAGTTTATTTTTAAAGTTTTACATGAATCATATTATTTTAATTTTTATATGTATTATTGAAGTGTACTGTTGTTTTTGTTTGTGAAACAAATATATATATATATATATATATATATATATATATATATATATATATATATATATATATATATATATAACCAGATTATATTTAACGGAAGCCCTAATCCTCCAGTGTAAAATTGCTAATAATATTTAATTAATTTTTTTTTCAATTGTTTCAAATTAGGAAATTTATATAGTTGCTTAATAATACAGTAATTCTTATAAACTTAAAATTTTGATAGCGTATATAAACGTTTGTTTTGTGAATAGTTTAGTGAAATTTGACTTCATTTGTACTTTAAAAAAATTTTTTAGGCCATTTTTGGACTAATTTTCACATTTATCTTTTTCTTTTTTTTTTATTCACGTTGCAAGGCCAATTTTGTAGATTTTCATCTCTCATGCCCCGTTTATGGACTTATTTTGATATTTATTAGCAATTTTTAGACCGATCTCTTCATAACCAGTTTGTACTGATTTTCACAGTATGTAACCCGTTTTTTCCGTATATTCATATATATTTAAATGGCTAGTTTTTGACAGATTGTCACCATTTAACGTTAGTTTTTGATCGATATTCACATTTTAAGACGAGTTTTGGACTGATTTTCACCTTTTTGGACAGTTATGACCAATCTCTTCATGGCCAGTTTTGACAGATTTTCACTAATTAGCGGCTGTATTTGATCGATATACACGTTTCAAAACCAGTTTTGAACTGATTTTTACCTTATTCGCCCGTTTTCGCCTGATGTTTGCTTTTGAATGCCCGTTTCAAACCTTTTTTCACTCTTCAACGCCCGCTTTTGACTAACCTTTTATCGTCATATTCTTGTTTAAAGGCCAGTTTTAGACCGACTTCTTCAATGCCAATTTTTGACTGATTATAACCTTCTATCAACAGGTTTTGATCGATCTTCACGTTTTTACGCCAGATTTGGACTGATTTTCACATTTCATAATCCATTATTGTCATTTATCCATATTTTATGTCCAGTTTTTGACAGATTTTCAATCTTTAAGGCCTGTTTTTGAATGATTTACACATCATTGGCCTGTTTTCCACCGATATTCGCTTTTGAGGGCGTGTTTTAGACCAATTCTCACTCTTCAAGGCCTTTTTTTGACTAATTTTTACTTTTTATCATTAGTTTTTGATCATTCTTCGCGTTTCAATGTCAGTTTAGAACTGAATTTTACCTTTTATGGCCCGTTCTTGACTGATACTCTTGTTTAAAGGCCAATTTTAGACCGACCTCTTCAAGGTCATTTTTTCACTGATATTAACCTTCCATCATCAGGTTTTGAACGATCTTCACGTTCAATGCCAGATCTGGACTGATTTTCAACTTTAATAGTCCATTATACGGTGTTTCATGTTTCGTGGCCAGTTTTTGACAGATTTTAAATATTCAAGGCCAGCTTTTGACAGATTTTAAATATTCAAGGCCAGTTTTAGACTGATTTTCACATTTCATAGCCTGTTTTTGAAGTATAGTAGTTTAATGGCGAGTTTTGACCGATTTTCACCGTTTATAGCCAGTTTTTGATAGATTTTCACGTTTAAAGTCTAGTTATGGACTGATTTTCACCTTTTTAGACTAATTTCTTCATGACCCGTTTTTGACTGTTTTTCTCTTTTATATCTATTTTCACTCATCATGACCCGTTTTTGACTGATTTTAACCTTTTATCGTCAGCTTTTGATAAATCTTCACGTTTCAAGGTCAGTATTTGACTGATTATAACCTTAAATCTAAAGGTTTTGATCGATCTTTATGTTTCAAGGCCAGTTTTGGACTGATTTTCACATTTCATAGTCCATTATTAACGTTTATTCATGTTTCATGGCCAGTTTTTGACATATTTTCAATCTTCAAGGCAATTATTTGACTGATTCACACCTTCTATCATAAGGTTTTGATCTATCTTAACAATTCGCGGCCTGTTTTGGACTGATTTTCATATATCATTGCCCATTTTTGTCGTATATTCAGGTTTCATGGTCAGTTTTGACCGATTTTTGATAGATTTTAACTTTTTAAGTCGAGTTTTGGTCTCATTTTCACCTTTTTGGACAGTTTTAGATCGATCTCTTCAAGGCCTATTTTTGACTGATTTTAACTGCTATCGCCAGTTTTTGATTGATCTTTACAATTCAAGTCCATTTTTGGACTGATTATCACCTCTTACTTCAGTTTTTTATCATTATTCACTTTTCAATGCAAACTTTGTACAGATTTTCATCTTTCATGACCAGTTTATGGACTTATATTCACATTAATTGGCAATTTTTTAACCGATCTCTTCATAACCAGTTCGTACTGATTTTCACTTTACATAGCCCGTATTGACGTATATTCACGTTTAATGGGTAGTTTTTGACAGATTTTCACATTTAGGCCTACCGTCAGTTTTTGATAGATATTCAAATTTTAAGTCGAGTTTTGGACTGACTTTCACCTTTTTGGACAGTTTTGGCCAATTTCTTCATGGCCAGTTTTTGACAGATTTTCACCTTATTGGCCCGTTTTCGCTTGATGCTCCCTTTTGAAAGCCTGTTTTAGACGTATTTTCACTCTTCAAGGTCAGTTTTCGACAGGTTTTCACCATTTAGCACCAGCTTTTGATAGATTTTTACTTTTTAAGTCGAGTTTTGGACTGATTTTCACTTTTTTTGACAGTTTTGACTGATCTCTACATGGCCAGTTTTTGACAGATTTTCACCATTTAGAACTAGTTTATGATCGATATACACGTTTCAAAACCAGTTTTTAACTGATTTTCACCTTATTTGCCCGTTTTTGCCTGATGTTGATTTATACACTTTTATGGAAATAAAGAAAACTTATTTGGTCACAAGGGACGTTAAGTATCATGTAAACTTCATAATAACTTTATTTTTACTTTTAGTTAAGGACCAGACTAACTCAGATAGTACTGTTGTAGATATATTGCAGTGTAAGTTTGTTATGGGTTACATTGTTCGAAGTAGATATAAAGTCTTGTGGGGAAAGTGTGAACTGGATTTATTTGCTGTGTCCTCTAATTATTGATAGACATGGGAGTTTAAAAAATACTATTGACGATATTTGTTTTCCAAAAGTTTGTTTATTAGGGGAATAATATGAAACTGAAAATGTTTTCCTTTTTAAGTAATATAAAAAATTGAACGAAAAATGTTCCTAACTCTTAAAAAGTGCAAAAGCTAAATCACAACAATCGAATACTATAATGTGTGCTTTGGCTTAACATTTCAATCCCTTTTAAGTTGTTTGAGGACCTACTTAACTACATATCACAACGGCATATTAGGACCTTTACCTGAAGTGTCACAATATAATGAATTATTTAAATAAAATTGTAACATATAATTTGAGATAATAGTTATTTAATTTTAAAAATATATTATTATTATTATTACAGCAGGAATACCACAAACATGAGTTAGTACGATAAAAAAAATCACGTTTAATAAATCTAATTAAAGACCAATAATTAATAATTAACTAATTAGTTATTATTAACTAATTAATAATTACTTATTAGTTAACTAATTACCTAATTAAAATAAATAATCTAATTAACTAATATTAAAGACTAATTATAATGTAATAAAATATAACGTTTAAGATATTACAAACTAAAATTCCTTGTGTGATGAAAAGATGATTTTAGTAATACTTTTGTTAATGCAAATCATATTGGTTTTTTTATTTTTGAGTACTTTGCACTATTTTACTTACACTGTGATGCACTTTTGTCCCGGTTATCACTAAAATTCTAAATAATTCATAGATTTTTAAAAAGCTATTATTTATACCATATATTGATTAACATCTTTAAACAGTAATTAGTTTCTATTTTGTCTGCTTACTGAAAAAGTTATGTATTATATCTATTCTTAACAACTATATAAATATGTAAATGATTAAAAATATATGACTAATTAAAAAAATATCCTAATAATATAAAGTTTTGCTCTTCTTAACATATGACATGCATATATTTTACGTAAAGGATAATTAATTGCAACCTACAACTAAAATGTTCATACATAAAAAAAAAATACAGATATCTTGTCAAATGTTTTATCATTTTTGAAACACAATATTCAGCACAGAGTTTTAAACTGTATAAAGTTCTCTCAATATTATTATATAATAAAGCTTTATCAATACTGGTTTTTATTGCTCGTTGCAAAAATAAATGCCTTCATAATATCTTTTAGCTTTCATATTACTCAATCTGTATAAATACGTTCCAAAAAGACACTCTGTAGAAAGTAAATTGAAAATTATTGTCTTTAAAAAAAACACTATATATATATATATATATATATATATATATATATATATATATATTTAAAACAAAGGTAATCTATCTGAGTTCATACATTCTTTTCGGACAGTCGCTGCGATCGCTACCATAAGTAGCCAATTACTGGAACAAATACAACGGTTAAAAAGGTCGAACAACTTGGGGAATCATAACAATGAGAAAGTCGAAAGCAAGCATCAGCATACTTAAACATAAATGGATAACACTGACACCATTTCTTACAGGTCATTGTAGTCTCAGAGAACACCTTAGAACACACGGAATAGAAAACCATGAAATATGCAGATTATGCTAAAAGGGGAGTAGACAATACATCATCTATTAGTTGAATGGAGAGTAATGAATGAATAGTAATGAACAAAAAGGCTAAATTCCCGGTAGGGAACGAAGTTGTTGTAAAGGGCCCCCATCTTTGACCCACATCATGTGCTGCAATTCCTAAAGGACTTTGGAGTGGACAGTCTTCTATATAAGGGGGTTTCCTCTATTAGAAGACGTAGGGGTCACATTAGTTCTTTAAAGGACGCAGTGCATTTCACCCCCACAATCAGTACTGTTAGTGCATGAACAGTTACTCTACTCTAGTCGATGAACAGTTACTCTACACAAATATTTCATACATGATTTTTTATTGTTCGTGTTCAAAAAGAAGTTTTCTATTACAAATCAGTTCACAATACTAATTTAACTCTATACTCTAAATTCTTGATTGAGTAGGCATATTATTTAAAGTCGGTGATCATAATGAGTGAGATTTGCAACAGGGATAAATAGCAGAAATAGGTGACGTTCTTACAGTACAGTGCTTAGGAAATACCATAAAAGAAATTAATATCTTACCTCATGCAAATTATTAATCATAGGTTTACAAAGTAAAATTCTTAAAAACTCTAAGTGTAAGTGATACAAAACAACAATCATTACGACGATTGGCAGTTTTATATACGTAAATAACAACAGTATATATATATTATTTATTTTTTATTTTTTTTATTTATTATTATTATTTTTTTTTTTATAGAAATTTTATTAAATAATATTGAAATATTTATTTTGAAAAAAAAAAATGATAGTACTGTTTTTTAGATGAACAAATTTGCACTTTTTATTCTGTTTATGTGTGCAATTTGGAGAAAGTGGTAAAATATTGCATGATTCAATTTCGTCCTAGTATACGCACCCTTGAGCGTCTACTAAGGGTTGTTGATTGGAGTAACTTCACAAACTACGAACAAACAGGAAATTATAACGTCCTCAGGGAATTTCTCTGTCCCTAGATTTAATGTTTGCAGCTGCCACAAACATTATTAATTGGTAATAATTTCTCCCTCACAAATTTAGGAGAACACATAAGAGTTTATGTTAGGTTAGGTTAGGTTCTAATTTATTAGTTATTCTTATTAATATTTGTAATAAATATTTCAGATCATATATTAAATGTTTGATAGTTTCCAAAGAGAAATACATGATATTTTAAATTTGTTTTCTCATGATATTTATTTAAATTACATATTATATACTTATATTAATTGATTGTTTTTGTTGAGGTGTTTAATTTGATTTATTGTATAATAATCAAGTTCTGTATATGCTCTGTAAATATTATTTAGCCTTACCTCCTGTCTTGGAACTGTGTCGCTGATCATAGTAACATCCGCTGGGAGTTAAAAAAAAAAAAAATAAATAAATAAAATAAAAAATACTAACACCCAACATGAACCATGAAATATTCGTGTTATATACTTTCAATTGAAAGTGAACAAGAGTACGTCGGTGTATAAGATAGAATGGGGAATATATGGAAAAGGACTGCCTTAGAATTGAAGACAACGGTGAAAGAAGTGGACAGCTTAACTTTTTTCCGTTTTTGAATTTTAAATAGAAATATTATGTAGAAAAATATTCTCTTTCGTTCTGTAAAAGAACCTGACAGTTCCAAACCAATATTACATTAGATATTAAAGGAAGCGAGCTGTAACACTCTGAAGTTTTGACTTTTGATTTCAACAACCTATGCTAGTCATACCAAGTGGAGATGTGTTCTATAAGAGACAGCAGTGGTGTTATAACTTTACTATATACTATGCAAACAATGGAAATTCATGCTGATATATGCACAATGAAAGAACCGGAGAGAAAGGTCAGAATGGAGTTATAAGCATGATCAACCATTAAAAATATATATATATATATATATCAGTTCCAGTGTAAAAGAGCCATAACTTTCTTGGGTGGTCTGGTTCACTCTGTATACGTGTAAATGTAAACCAGTATGTTGTAGGCGGAAACTGATATTAAAAACAGAGCAAACAATCTAAAAAATAAAAACAATTCCAATCCAAACACATGCTTGGTTATTAGTAAATAAAGTAACGGCTTGATTTACGAGCCTAGGCGAGTTTTCTGTTGAGTAATGATGGCCTGCTAGCCGAATTTTCATCCCCGTTGATCTAACATTCTCAACCAGAGTTCACTACCTACTACAGCTTCCCAAGTAACTCCATAATGGTGGGTCAACACTGTAAATGTTTGAGTTCTCACCAGGATCTCTTACTTGTGTATATCCCAAAGAATTCCCTTTACATAACCTTTCAAACTGACAGTCATATTATGTGTAAATGTGTAAAACGGATGAGGACGAAGACAGTGAATAGGAGCATTAAAAAAAACAAGCGGTCAATTTATACAGAAATATAAATACAGACAAACGAAAGATACGAGCAGAGAAAAGAAGAAACCTAATTACATAAAGATAATGGGAAAGAAGTATAGAATGGGAAAGGGAGTTGGCAACTAGGGAAACAAAAATAAAACTGTGAGATAGATACTGAAGAGGAGGGGCTGATTTTGCATAACGCTCATTAATTTTATTTTGTATATTATTCAGTTACAAAAACAGAAATTAATTAGAATATTTGAAACGTCCGAGTCAAATTAAATTGGAACACAATTAAAACGAAAATGTAATTAATTAAATTTAATATCTGATGTGTGTCGCTTGGCACTGCTAGTTTTGTGTAACCCCATTTCAAATTGCTTGACATTCCGTCCTACTACACTGCATTGCAAATAACAAAGGCTTAACGGAACGTCGCCATCGGGCAGTTTTTAGGGTTTCGTAGTCTCTAAGTCTTCGTCTGTTTGTCGTTTTTTAGTCAAACTGTTTTATCTAAAAGCTTATAGCTAGACATGCAGGTGTAGTATAAGGCTGACACAGAGGAAATACGACTAAGTTTCTACCAATTTAAATAGGTTTAAAACCTAACACGTTTGAGTGTGTGTGTGTGTGTGTGTGTGTGTGCGCGCGCTCGCATGTGTGTGTTGAGTGCGTGTTTGTGTGCGCGCTCCCGTGTGTGTGTCAAATATATTTATCAGATACTAAATATGAAAAATAACAATATATTGTACCAAGAAGACACTATATTGTATCAGAAGAAGGACGCTCAAATAAGGGATGTGGAATATAATGGGAGAGGAAAGAACAGGTTGGCAGTAAGCATCCTTTTGCTAATCACGTTTGAATTAGCTTGGAGATGTTATCAATCAGTGATTCGGCTGTTTTCAACAATTTACAATTACGATTATAGTGAGAGAGTCGAATGTAGGATGGCCAGCAAGATGGCTACTAGTCCGGTCTGATTTCTAAATTGTAATTGTGGTAAATAAAACGTTGGGTTAATTATCCTATAGGTCGTGGCGTTCTTAATCTTATCTGCTAGCAAAATTATTCACCCTAATGTCCAAAGTGTGTAAATCTATTTTTCTATATCTCTGCCGCGAAATGTCTAAAATTCCGTACTACTAGTCTTTACAAGGTTATTCATTTCCTATTTAATTAATTATTTATTGATTTTTCTGAGCCTTGTATGCTGGTTGTTTGTGTGTAAGTTATTATAATTTATAGTGTTGAGTAATACACAGACATGACTATTAGTTTTTTATAAATTGGCTTCCAAATTTAGGCACATGTGGAAAGCTTCCTCTTCTTCCCGATCCAAGAGTTTTAAACCAATATATGTAGAACCAAAGGTGATTGTAAACTCTAGAACAGTAAAACCCGTTACAAATTAGTAATAGGTTTCATTATTAACTATATTCGAGTAAATAAATTTATTATTTCGTACCAAATTGTAAAAGAAAAAGTGAACATAACTGTGCCGGAACTTTCTCAAATACCTGTACAAAAAAGCAAAATATGTGCTGTAAAAGTATAAAGGAAGTCGACGTGTTTCTCTTTTAACTATTTCGTTAATAATTTGGTTCATTTAGTACAAAAGAAGTTAATAAACAGTGGCAAACTTTCACAAACACCTGTACACAAAACCAAATACAAGCTCTAACTAAAAACGTATGAAGGTAGCTGATGTAAAATGAATTATTTAGTTTTTCTCAAAAAAAAAAAAAAAATGTTCTACTTATTAATAATATTTTTAATATTTAACAATTGTTCTAAGGTTTCAATGAAATCTTATTGTAAAATCTTATTAATGAAATTTATTATCGCCACCTATTGAAATATTTTGTTTTCGATGATATCATGTCCAAGAGTTAAATTTGTCATGGAAGCCCATGTAAACAATGCTATTTACATGTTGGCCAAATGTGAGGATTTATAAAACAAACCGACATGTTAAAATCAAGTTAAACGAAATAAAATTACAGTTCGCTTTCTTCCCGCTTCAAAAAGGACTGCTTTTGTCAAGTAAATAACTAATGTCCAATCAACGCTCGCCATAGTTGTAATGTCCGTGTACAAGAAAAATAAAACCAACAAGGCTACCTGCCTGGCGCAT